>OMKZ01016718.1:0-20035 GCA_900302535.1 Neoniphon sammara
CCCCATGCTCCCCGTCCAATCAGAGCACAGAACGGGCGCTCGGGCCTGTCGGGCTGCAGCAGAGTGGAGACGGTGGGGGAGGGTCACGTGTGTACACACTGTAGGGTTCAGCAGCGCTCGAGTCGTAGTAACTCTCCAACAGTCGTCCCCTTTTCAGAACAAGCCTCGTCCGAAAAGTTCATAGATAAAGCCCGTCTTACCTTAACGGGCGTGAACTGTTTTCCAGCCTGTACCACTGTTAATGAGGAAAGGGAGAGCCGCGGCGTGTATTTTAAGACCTGGGTTAGTTTATCAAATGCAACGACGGAGAAATGCCAGTGGAAATGCTACATCAAAACCCAATGCCTCCGTAGGTTTGTCACCGTGCCAAATCTATACTTTTCTGGTGAGTTTTCCCCTTTTCTCATTGTCTCTTTGGACTCCTATGATAGGCTAGCCGATACCATTCACTGTATTTTCACCTGAATATGAGGACAAATACACTTGCTTAATAAGGTTGGCTGTAAGTAACGTTAGAGTTGACAACAATAGCTGTAGAAACTGTAGTATAATGGTAAAGCTGTGACAGCTGCCCTGGCTTTGATGTGTGCGCACAAGGCTGATGCAGACTGTGTTACTGCAGCGATACCAGAGGCGATAAGCTCGTTTCCTTCCTTCACGTTACCCTTGTTCAGTTTTAGTTGCCTCAGTGAAGCTAAGCGGCGTGTTTACATGAGGAAAACAACACCTGAAAATGTTTTGGACGGGTTCAGCTCTCTCAAGTTGTCGCCTAATTTTGCAGGAAAAAGTGATGCATGGAATGAGAGGCAGTTAGAAGAAAAAGCTTATGCACACTGCAATGAAAAGGTGCAGCAGTGTTAAAGTTATGTGTGTGTGAGTGTGTCCTTTGCACGAATACTAGCTAATGTCATGTTGACAGGACATCCTGCAACAAACGGATCTCACTGTGAGCCTATTTATCTAATCATAGGCAATCTATGAAATAAGCAGTCTAAAAGATAAATACAGATAGGTGCCTCGTTTGCTTCTCTTTGCAAAGAACCAACATTTTTTATTAGTTCCCTGGCTATTGCTAAGTAATGACTGTTTTTATTTTCTTTTGTTGTTGAATCACTCATAGGACCCACTTTTTAGTATTGATACCAACAAGAGATTCAGAGACATCTGATTAGACTCAGCAGCTTTTCTCTGATGTTTTTCCTTTTTTTTCCCCTGTAGTTTGACCAGTGGTTAAAACACCTTATTTACATTATATATCATATTACAGATGTTTTTTTTCCTCTAGCTATTCCAAATGTTATTACCTGGCGAATTTATAGCAAATAGTAATAATGAACAGCAGTACTAGTTGTAGTGGTACCAGGCTAGTAATAGCAGGTGAAGGCCTGCACTTCCACCTGACCAATTTCACATCAGCTGTTATGTTGACTGAATGCTGCTCCATTTTGACAGTCTCAGACAAGTCTAACAGGTCACTCAAACAGTTCTTGAGATTTAGGCTATGCACTTGTTGTCGTCCACTTCTTCCATGTGACCGCGGGGGACATGGGCGTGTTTGCCATGGCTTAATGGCAGTAAGCCTGCTTTGTGCTGACCATTGAACTGTGACTTTTGTTCTTGCCTGTACCGTTCAACAGTTTGTCAGCAGCAAGCTAAGGAAGCTATTGAGACTGACCATGATCTCTGCATGTCCAAAGTTTCACACTAAAACATGGTTTTACTGTGTGACTGTTTTTCAAAAGCAAATCTGTATAAAGAACACCATCAACGCCTCTGTGTGCTGCATTAAATCATTAACATTGTATTCCTTCAAATTTACTGTGGATGCTCAGTCACATCTTTGGCCCCTAAGCAAGATTATTTCCCCACAGATTTAACCAGAGGAGTGGTAGGCAGGTAAATCATTGATCTGTCCATACAGTAAGCCTCAAAATCTATAAATGGCAAGGAACTCATTTAATAATGTATTATCCCTCCCAAGAATCACACCCACCTGTATGACTCAACTCCATGGTGACTCATTAAAGTTTGAGGGACAAAGTTTTGAATTATGTAAAACAATTCTGCAATTATTTATTTATTGTTCAATTATTTTAACTGTCACTTAGAGCTTAGGAATTTTAATTTGTAATTACAAAACATTATGCAGCATCAGCACCTGAGGTAAAATCCCTCATTAAAAGACTGAGTTAATGGCTCTTCTCCTATAGTAAAAGGAAGTTGAGAATAGCGCAAGGACCAGGGGAGATGAAGGGACTTTTTTGAACAAGTCATTAAATCAGTACAAGTAGTTTTTCATAGCTCTGTTTGTGGACAGTGAGAATAATTACAGTAAAATTTTTTTTTTAAGAAATCATGAGGAGAAATGGTTTGGCAAATCACTTCCAGTCACAAATGTGATTGTGTTATAGGCTAAATCAACACTGACACTTGTGCACATTCACAACACTGGAAATCCCACGTCATGTCACCTCGTTTTCTTTCCATGGTATCCCTGTTGCTCCTCTACTATGCACTGCTGCAGACGTGAGCAGAGAATCATGTGACATCACTCAGAACATTCTGAGAAGGGCCTGTAAATTCCGGTAAGGATATATGAGGGGTGTGGGCCCAGTATGTCACACTATTCCCATCAGCCCCTAAGATCTGGCTTCAAAACACTGAAACGTCGAACATGTGGGCGTCGCTTTCACAACATCATATCTATGAGGCTGAAACGTGCCGGAGCAGGACACCCCCACCCACCCCCTCTCTGGGGATATTTAACTTAACCACTTTAGACATGGGATACTGTCAAAAGTTCACATGGGGCTTAACCAGGTCTAAAACTGCAGTCATAGTGTTGTTTGGGAAGAACTAATCAATGGTTTATCCTTGTTATCTGCCATCAACAAACGCTTAAATACACCTAGCTGTGTCTGAAATATGGAATGGATGCAAAACTAACAAGTACACTGCTTTGATAGAATTTAGACAGTAGATGTGTTTACAAATGTTGTATAAAAGACACTGACCCACTGCCTGTAATAGTGATCTTTCTTGTGATTATGAGTTCTTCTGTGGAGGTCGCGGTGGGGGAGAAACCCGATTATTGAAGAGCGAATGTATACAAGGATTCTGAGTAAGGTAACAAAACCTGGTTTCTCTGAATAATCGGGTTTTTTGTCTCCATGTTAACATGCCGATGTTCTCACATATCAGCGCAGCCGCAGTGCAACAGATCGGCTAATACAGTCGGCTTTATAGTCAGATGGACCTGCTGGTTCCAGTCTAAGCCGATCTGGCGTAAAATTGGCAGGTTTTGATGGTGGCCGATTGTTTAGTGCACACCTAGTAAAAAATAAGGGAAAGATAAGGTACCACAACAGCAAATTGTGTCTCAGGTATCCTACATGCTGCACCATTGATTCCTTAAAGATAGTCCCAGTGGTTTTGCTCATCATTACAGACCAGCACCGATATTCCATCTGTCCCTGACAACTTTAGTTCTCTCCATTGCCTTGACAGAAACTGAAATGCACTTACCTCATTGCCTTGAATTGAAATGCACTTACCTCATAGCTTGCAATGCCTCCAAAGCAGGAATAGACATTTTCTTTCACCTAGCCCAGTTTTTTTTCCTTCAGTGGGATGGAAAATGTACAGATTTCATTATCATGGACCGTTGGCAAAATTTGCGGTGCTAAAATGACATTACTTTCATGACATGACGACAAGGTAGATTTTGCCTAGAGTGACTTGGTGCAGACAGTGCAGTGAGCAATGATTGTACACAAGTGAAATGTGAAAGGCCTAATGTAAAAAAACAAAAAAAAAGTATGGGAAGTACAGTATCATCAGTAGCTACTGGATGTGTTTTCCATCTCTGCAGTGGTCTGTGGGACCGCAGAAGAGGAAGGCAAACTGTCCGTAACTTGGCAGCAAATGGTGTTTCTCTGTAATCATAAAGTTGAACAGAAACCTGTCATGTATGGCACCTTCAAATCCAATGCGTCACTACTCTATAGCTTGGCAGCCATGTCTCTGTTGGTTTGGCTGAGCTTCAGGGAAGTCAGGTTTACTATGGTGTTACTTTTCAGCTTTTCTAGAAAAGCCTGATGGTTTAACCTTGAGCTACATGGGTTTATTTAACGTCAAATTCCCCAGGTCCATAGAGGCTCTCCTGGGAGAAAATGGGTTGGAAGTCTCACAGTTTTAGTTCCCAGGATTCATCATTATTACAACTTAAATTCAAGCAATTCCATGGTTGTTATACTTCATCTATGTTTTATCTGCCATTGTCACAGACATACTCTGCTCTTGTGACAAATACTAGCCTGTAATTTGTGTCAGGAAACAGTTGATAATTTCTGTTCCCGAGCAGTTTTGAAATGAGTCGGTTCCTCCATTTCTCCGTATGTGATGTGTTTCAGTACCACTTAAGAGCTACTCAAGTCATCATAACTGTAATTCTCTTTGCTTCCCATGTGAATCACCTTGCTTGGGAGCAGCGTGTTGGTGGCTTATGTTGAACAATTGTGGAACACCAATTACACCGACAAACCTGACAGTCTTCACAGAGTTTTGAAGGCATTTTATGTGAAATTTTGAACTACGCTGCAGTTTATGGAAACTGCCAGGTAACGCAATCTGATACTGACCGCCTGATAAAAAAAAAAATAATAATAATAGGCAAACATAATGAGACGAGGAGCAAACTTTGACACAAATACTCCCATGACTCACCCAAAGCCCACAGATAGGAGGCCAGAGGTTGTTGGGAGAGTACAGCATGATACTGGCAGTAGGTAGTAGAAATGCAGCAATTTACTGATGTCCACATTAACTGTGATTTAAATTGCTGCAGTCTTTTAACCATATGTTTTTTTAAAAAATACGTTATCTCTGTATACAGTTACAGGCTTTTCAGTACAAACTAAGACTTTCAAATCCAGATTGACTCACTGTGTTTGTGTGGAGGCTACATTAGTTAACAGAGAGGAGACACCATCCCAGCTATATGTACACCCAAGACCAGCTTAAATTAGCAGTGTGGGGGGCTCTTTGGATACCCCAGAAATGACCAAGGGATGTTGAAGAAAACCAACATTAAATGTGCAAAATCTCACAATGAAAAGGCGTTGCCAAAGGGTCAAACATCCAGCATCTTCCATATTACGGGCCATCCTTGCGTGATTATGACAGGGAAATAAAAGTAAGTTGAAGCATGTTTAAATTGGAGGCTTTACTGAAGTATAAATCTGGTAATAGATTATATATAATATCGTCACTTGATATCAACAGAGTGACAGGTTGTAAAGCAGTAACAGAAGTATTGTCAATGATTTGTAGACATTTGCATTTTAAATATATGGCCAAAATGACCATAATCTAGTCCAAAGTTGAATAATTCCAGCGTTTCCTCTCATCAAAATTGTTTGGTGTGATTATTTACTTCTTGTCAACATTAATTAAATGGTTTCCACTCAGTGTATAGGCCAAGTGTAACAGACTAATCTATTAAACTAATCTGTTTTTGAATGTTTTCAAAAGGCAGTTACTGTATTAAAAGGAAGCTATTGTGAATCCCAACAACTACATACTTTTTTTTCCACCTTTTAAATGTGTTTTCAGTATTACATTCATGATGTACATGATTTTTTTTCTTGCAGGACCAGAAGTGTAAAAAAAATCCAGTAATCATCCATAGCATTCTAATAATACATAACAGCATATTAATTGTAAAAATGCACAACCATGTTTTTATCCTCAAACCATGACCTTACCATAAAAACATCAAACTGTTGCATCATTGGTCAGTAGTTTTGATCTAAAATACATTCAAAGAGGCAGCTCGTAATCTACGGGAAATGACCGTAGTTAAGCATGTGCTTTCCTGACGACTTCTGAGTAAACGAGTCACCTGGTTGGTTGTTGTTGAGCCATGTTTACCGACTGGCAGCCCAGTGCTCCCCTCTGAGTGAAAGGAGAGCTGCTGGGTCTTTTTTGTTGAGTGTAACTCTTGACTCTCCTCCTCCTCCTGATCCCACTCCAGCCCAGCTCTGTGCTCCAGCTTCCACCGTAGTCTCATTATAGCCAATTGGAGAGGTATAGAGGAGGGACTGAGTCTGTGTGTGTGTGTGTGTGTGTGTGTGTGTGTGTGTGTGTGTGTGTGTGTAAGGCTTCAGGCCAGAACAGTTTCTCTGTAGTGGTGTTACGTAAGTGAAAGGAAGAATGTTCCTCTTTACTGGCATCGTTACTCATCTTCCTGCAAACAAAACTATCAGCCTGCTTTGTGTTCCAAAATATTTTTGAGAGGATATGTCTGTGTAAAATTGGGCTCTGGTTACCACACTTTTTTTTTGTTGTTGTTGTAAAACTGATTTGCTCACAGAATTACATTTTTGCACAATACTTTCGGGGGCGAAACCAAACCAAGGAATCACATATTGTGGAATCACAAAATGGCCAAATTATCGGTGATGAAAGGTTACTGTGCCCTTATGCCCTTGCATGAATTCACTGAAAGCCTTCACTGTGCTTATCTTATCCGCACTTTTTCTCAACGCGATTCATTCGTATAATTTTAAAGCAACGCAATCTGAGTTGACGTGCTGCATATCAGGAGAACATTACATAAGTGGTAAGAAAACTGCAGCCCCCGTCAGGCCTGATCCCCTGTCAGACTGTTGCTGCCTCTGTGTGCGTGTTCGTCCTCTTTGACCTTGCCCTGAACTCCAACCTCACAACTCGGTCCTCGCTGACCCGCCGCCAGAGCCTGCATCACATTTCACTCTCTATAAATCTACCCATCACCATGTCCCCTGCCCCCTCTGCCCCCCAGCCATCTTTGAGAAATACTAACCTGAGCAGAAGGTGCCTGTAGTTTTTGGTCAGAGCTGCAGCGAGTCTGTAAAGTCAGACTAGTAAAGGAGGGCTTCTTTATCTGGCTGCTTGACCATGTGAAAAGCACAAGGGCAGCGCTCCCCAGGCAGCAGTGCCCCTGCATGTGACTATGACAGAAAAAGAGAGGGAGAGAGAGAGAGAGAGAGACAGAGAAGTTTGCTGGGGCGTCAAACAAATGCAGTTTTGTATTCTCCCGCAAGAACAAGGGCCTCAATTTCTCTGGCTAGTGTGGCTCTGAAAGTGGAGAAAAAGCGTTTTTTGAGGCCAAGCTAGCAAATGAAACATATTGTGAGGCATTCTTATTCAGCCAGTCAAATGCACTGAAGTGAAATTAATAGTGTTACCCCAGGCATAATAGCCGTGCCGTGTCTGATGTGTTTGTGTGCCGAGGCCTTGCTTGGTCTGCTGGCTAGCATAACTAACCCCGAACCACAAAAATACCAGAAACCCAAAACTAGGATGAAATTCTAATTCGGTTCATGGAGGAAACAACAATTTTGAGTGTTGTTTTGTTGCTTTCAGAAAGCTGAATGACCACAGCAGACAGAAGATGTTAGCTAGTGGTTATAGAGGCCATCTTTCAACTGGAGGACACGGGTTCAGGCTCCATGTCAGCAAGCATTCAGCCTGCTGAAGTATCCTTGAGCAAGAAAGCTGACTGCCCACTCGCTGCAGGGGTGCTGCTCTTCAGCTGACCCTGCTCTCTGACCTCCCTGTGGAGTGGACCAAGCAGAGAGAATTGTGTCACATTATTAGTGATGCCCCAATATCACTTTTGAAATGCCAAGACCAAGGAAAAAAACGAAACAAAACGTAAAGCACCGACTGATATCAAGTACCAATCCAATCCATTACTTTCACTTAACAGTGCAGGTTTGGGCTATTAGTTTGGGGTCATTGGACAAAATAATCAATATAAAATCCCTCTATTTACCATCAGAACTACAGGCTTCTGTGTGCTACAAAATGCAGAAAATCAAGATAGTTGACTTATTTCTGACTGTGTTCCTCAGGGCTTTTGTGTACTGGATATTCATCTGGGGTAAAATCTCTGATAGAGATATTTTGTTTTAACTCTGTATGTACTTGCTATCCGTACACGTTATTATTAGTGGTAATTAATTGTGCATTTGAAATTTGCAGTTTCCTATCAACAAGGTTGTTAAATGCACCGCTGTGAATCACTGTAACTAACTCCTTTCTCCCACCTTCTCTGCCTGCAGCCGACCCATTGAGAGTGCTGAGCCGCGTCGGAGCCTAGCAATGTGGAGCTGCATGGTTTACAATGAGACAGACGCCAGCGTGGACTACCGGCTCTGCCAGGACTTTGGCCTCATCCTGTCTGTCTTCTCCCTCATCTACCTCCTGGTGTGCTTCCCCGTGGGGCTGTGCTACAACGCACTGCTGGTTGTCGTCAACCTCTCCAACAAGGTGTCCATGACCATGCCGGATGTCTATTTTGTCAACATGGCCATCGCTGGCCTTGTGCTCAACCTGGTGGCGCCTGTGGAGCTGTTGGGACCCGGCTTCACACGCTGGCCTGTGTGGGAGTACAACAAAGAGATCTACATCACCTTGCTCATCCTCTTCAACATCTCCTCCCTGGTCATCATGTATTCCACCACGTTGCTCAGTCTGGACTATTACATAGAGCGGGCGCTCCCTCGCACATACATGTCCAGTGTGTATAACACAAAGCATGTGTGTGGGTTCATTTGGGGCGGCGCTGTGCTCACCAGCTTCTCTTCGCTGCTCTTCTATGTGTGCAACCACGTGTCCACTAAGATAATTGAGTGCTCCAAGATGCAGAACAAGGAGGCGGCGGATGCCATCATGATGTTCATCGGTTACGTGGTTCCGGCGGTGGCCGTACTGTACGCCTTTGTGCTCATCTTGCGCATTAGGAAGGAGTCGACACCTCTGGACCAGGACTCAGCTCGTTTGGACCCCTCAATCCACCGGCTGCTGCTAGCTTCTGTCTGTGTGCAGTTTGTGCTGTGGACCCCGTACTACATGACTCTGTTGGTACACACGATAGCCGGTGCACCAGGGAACCATAGCAACAGACAACGCTTCACTACCTACTATTTCTTGAGGTGCGTTTCTGAGCTGCTGGCGTTCTCCAGCAGCTTTGCTATGCCTCTCATGTACAGGCAGATGAACAAGAACTTCTCCCACAAGCTTCAGAGGCTGCTCAGGAGGCTGCACTGCGGTGACCAGTCCTGCCACCACGAACGCTCAACAGTGCAGCAAGTAGTGACGTGAGATCAACCCCTGGGAGATCACCAGCGCCCCTCCCCACCTCCTGGCCTAGCCGGCACTTATCTCAACCCCTACAGGGCCTGTATCTTTACTGGGCTCCCTCGCTGCTCTGGACTATGTTAAGAGCTACATAGCTAACTGTGGAATTTCCTGTCACCTTACAGAACTTGATCTGATTTGTCCACTTCTGCAGTGAGAGGACAAACCAAGCATAAACCACTAAGTGCTGTTCTTATTATTTGTCACTGAGTGAAGCTCTCCACTAAGACACTTGATCGCTAGACTGAAAAGAGAATTTTACCTTTTTTTTTTTGCATTTTAGAGCTGTGTTTTCCTCCACTTAATTAAATGCGTGCAGAGTGATCCCTCATCATCAGAATGAATGTCAGGATTATGTACACTTTAAAGGGGGAGTACAATATTAACGGCCTGTTACTGTAGTCCATCATGAAAAATGGTCCATTAGTTTCAAAGGATATTTTCATCCTTCATGCCAGTACAACCTTGTAGCTAGAAGTAGGACATGGAATGCAGAGGGTTTTGACTTCTCATTTCATCTCCACAGACTTTAACCTTCAATATTTAGATCCACTCAGAGGAATATAGAGAACGCTTTTGATTTTGTTTAGCTTCACAGATCATACAGATAAAAAAAGTATATTATTTTCACACCACTTTGGAATCATGCATAATTATATTAACTGCTAAAAAGCTTGTATTCAGGGTTCAGACATAACCAGCTTACCTCTTGTTGTGATCTCTGGTGAAATCACATAACCTGTTAACCATAAACATTTGAAATCACCCAATCACTTTGTTTTTGAGGGCACCTTTTTTTGGCCAAGTATGTGATTTGTTAAGCTGTATTTATGCCTCTGCCGGAATCGTGCATGCAGAGCCTCACAGAGGGCCAGTGAAGTGCACACAGGGTCACAGAGCGGGCTGCGAGGAGGAGCCGCGTACATTCCCAAAATTGTATGAGCGCTCATGAGCGGTTGTGAGGTTTTGTCTGGTGGAAATCTGTAGCCTCACTGATCCTCTCCAGACAAGCTATCAAAAACCTTCACAGAAATATGATCAGCTCTCCTGCCAAGCACCTGCAAACACTGTGCATGACACAGAAGCATAATTTGAACTGTAGTGCTTATAAGAGGCATAAAGGTGACGTGCATGTTATTTGCAAAGCTGCTTTGCTTTCCTGCCTCCCACATCCTGATAGTGATTGGCCCCTATTATGATAAAATGAGGAAAAACGTGATCCTCCATGAGGTCTGTTTTTGCATTATCACATATAGTAATCATTTTAAAATAAATGGGCCAGTTCAATAATTACCATTTGAATGGATTCACCCAGCGAGGCATGGCTTTCATTTAAAAAATGGAAGGGTACACTGTCATATCCTGCTTACAGACAATGATAAATAGGTAGCCAGGTATATCATATTTTTAAGATTTGGTACAATTAGAACAAACTTTTATGTCTAAGTTGACCGTCCAGTATATTTGGGATATTTCTACAGGCACGTTTGGCTTTCATCATTATCTAAGATTTAGTTATAATAAAGAAAGACTGCTAGCCTTGGCAGTCTTGCCACACAGTTATTATGACGTAAACTCAAAAATAAATAAATAAATGCTGTATTCATCTAAAACACATTAACTAGAGATTTTTTTGCTAATAGTCTATAAATAGGATATGAAAGTACATTCAACATTTAAAGTTTCACAGTATAACCACACTTCATTATGTGTATATATAGATCATGCAGTGGAAAGTACTGTTTATTTCCAACTTTTTCCGTGTTTACAGTAGGCATCTGCTACCCTGTGAGAAATTTTGGCAATTTTGAAGATCGACAAAGAAACAAAACAAAAAAAAAAGAGAATCCCTAAGTGTTGTGTCACAGTTAATCATTATTTAAGATCAGATCAGTGCTGTTTGTTTGGGATTGGAAGGCAGAGTAGTGTATGGTCAAATGATAAATGATTTGAATGAAAGCCTGTGTCAGTGTGCTGGAAGTAATTTGAGCAGCATTTCCTGAGGCAGTGTTCATTTTCAACCCCATTAATTGTCACATTGTGCACTATATACTGTCAGTTGTCAGCTATTTTGTGGTTGTGTCCACATTAATTTTCTGGCCATATTTTAATCCATGCAAAATTTCCCACGTTGCATTTTGAATAGTAGTGAAAATTGTTAAATGCTTTGCCCCAGTTTTCTACTCTGGCCAGACATTTTCCATAGGCATTTGAATTGACCCCAAAATGTTTTTTTCACCAGTACAACCAAAATTTTTATGCAGTTAAATTCTATTCAGATACAATCTATATCCCCGAGATGCATGGGAATGGAAGGTTTAAAGGTGGTGTTCAGCTAATTGTTTTGTCACCTATAGTATATGCAGAGTATATATTGTATATACAGTGTAGATTCATTTACTCGTTACTGAAACTGAGCCTCTATATAGCAGATTGAGTTTTAATGGAATGGACAGTGAATTTGGTCATAGCTTCAGATACTGACTGAGACAAGACTTTACTGCAAGGCAGTACGGAAAACTTGATGTGAGCTGAGTTTCTAGCTTTCAGTCGTTATTGCATCTCCTCATACAGTTCATGCTGAGCCATTATAATCACCACTATATTAGGATATTGCATTCACTCTAAATGTGTGGCAATTATTCATACTAAATTTAAAACTTTGAAGCAACCCATTCCCTAGATACAGTCTGGTTTGTTTAGTACAAAATGGAAGTTTGCAGCATCTGGAAGCCACCAGCCACTGTACTGCATTACATTCCATTTGTTAATGATGAAAGATTGCATATTGATTATCATCCATATGTGCAAATTGTATTTATTTAAATTTATCAGTTCATCAAAGCTATTTTTGTAGCCTCCAAAAATACAGACATATCAAATCATTATCATTATTCATTTATGCAGAAATTTGCATTGGTTGAAAAATCCTTATCAGATCATCCCGACTTTAGGTTGTTTTCACATATAGTTATACATAAATGTACAAATGTGGTCTGGTTATAATTTAGCCTCTTTGTGGCAATCACAGATGGCAATTTTTGCTTCTCATGAAAATTGGAAGAATGTCAACATCATAAGGCTGAAGCTGACAGGCCCATTCTTTACTTTGATCAGACTATCACAAACTGATTGGCCAATCATAGACTGTTTCCAATTTTTAGCCTTTTAAGCACTTGCTATCTTGATAGGCATTGGAGCTTTGTCTCGAGACATGGCACTATCAAAGACTCAAAATCTATCTTATGCCATCTTGTTGCCATATTTATCATTAATTTAAATTCTGCTTTCATTTCATCAGCACACAAATCCAATTAACAGTCTCCACAAATGGACTGAGCGTGTGTGGTTGGCAAATGAAGCACACTGCCAAGTGGACTCAAGTAAAGAAAAACTCAGATCACTTCTCTCACAGATCTGAGTTTGGTTTGTATCAGAAGGGTGTGAATTTGTTTGGAGTCTTAAGCAAATGCTAAAAGCTGACAAATCACTGAGTTCACTTGAATGGCTGAAAACGGACCAAGTGTGACAGCAACCTTCAAATTCACCTACGTGGAATGTATTCAGATGCATCTTAGCTATATGAACGGCAAAACCTCACAAGTCCAGATGAATCCACTTTGAGATGTGATGTTTTCGCAACTGTGTATACAAGTGTTTATGTATAAAACAAAATAATGTGTATATATTGTATGTTAGAGATTTACAGGAAGATACCATGCCCTTTCAAAAATACAGTATTATTTTCTGAGAGATATATTTAGATACCGTGTAAGTAATCTCCTCTACTGTCAACTGAGTCAAAGACTGATTAAACAATAAACTAACATGGGAATTACCACATCTCTATCGCTTCCTTTTTGTTATCACAGTCGAGTCTGGTGTTTGCTGTCAAGCCTTTTGCCTTCACATAAAGCAGTTTTCTGATGAAAGAGGAGTTGTTCCGTATGATAGATGCTAACCTCTTGCAGGATGTCACAATCGATTGACCAGATATTGCCATTTTCTTGGTATTTTGTGCTGTGTCCCGTGAAATAACCATGGATTGTTCTTGAAATGAAACATGCTAATAATCTTTTATATTTTGAAACTGACCGAGTGCTCATCACAAACATTTTGTAATGGTGTAGGTTCATTCTTTTTCCATTTAGAGGCTCAAAAATTACAAAAGAAAGAATTTGTCTCAAGATCACACATTTTCAGGAACCGTGGTTAGTTGAGGGAACGCAGGGAGCAATCACGAGGAAAGAAATCGAGAACTTTCCCTTTGAATTTGGCTTAGACTGAATGACTTTTCTTTTTTTTTTTCTTTTTAGTTTTGGCTTTATCCACAACTGTACAAAAATATGAAGAATGACTGTATTGTATTCTGGCCCGTCCAAGCTGCACACCCATGTGATCCAGGTCATGACACTTGTTGAGGTTACTCGGTCTGATACAGAGGTCTGGTGGAAGTGGGAGTGGAGCGGGATGCCACAGCGGCCCGCCTCCTCTCCACACAGCTAACAGCAGATTGCTTGCGGCTCGTCCCTCGACCACGCCACTCAGACCGGGGAAAATAGCAGCATTCCAGGCATTCTGGGTATTGTTTTGTCTTCTGTGGGTCTACAGTGCAATATTGTTGCCATTCTCAATGCAAACAATGTTGTCTTGACACTTGTGATGACAAAGCTCTACATTGAGAGCTGCATGAATGACTGGAAGTTAGCTGCTGAAAAAAGCACATGAAGCGATGCAACATGAAGCCAGTGGCTTGGGATGATGAAGTGATAGACAGAAGATCACGCTATGAGAACTTTGGCTGGCTTCTTTTTTTCTCAACCAACCCCTCCAACTCAAAGGAGCTTCAATCCAACTTTGTAATTACTCTAGTCTAGACAGGATGGAATTTAATCTGAACCAAACTTAAGTAGCACCACAAGAAGGCCAGCCCTTGCTCTACCTGAACAGGAGTGGTTTTGCAGCAGATGTCAACTTGTCACTGCTGCATTACCAGCTAATACCTTGTTCATTCCTTGCAGTC
Source organism: Neoniphon sammara (assembly GCA_900302535.1). NCBI lineage: Eukaryota > Metazoa > Chordata > Actinopteri > Holocentriformes > Holocentridae > Neoniphon > Neoniphon sammara. Next base: position 14,210 of record OMKZ01016718.1, read on the forward strand.
AGTCCTGTGCTTGTGTTGCGCAATAAACATTTGTATTTACAGAAGCGCTTTAAGATCCTTACAGCCAAATGCCGAGCAAAGCAGTGCAGCCCCAGCTGGAGGTGGAGGTCTTGAATTATATGTACTACATCTGGAAATGATATGATAATGGAGTGAATTGAACATGGTTGCCATGGTTGCTGTTCCCCTCTGAGGGCTGCAGTTGCACGGGGCCTTGATTCTGTTGGAGTTTGCTTGAGCAAATAACACAAAGAAAAGAAACCATGAAGTGTCACAACATGTCATCAATCAGTCTGGTTGGTAGAATATATACACTCAGTATTTTTAACTGTCACTAACCATTTCTAAAGCGTAGAAAGCCGTAGATGATGTCACTGCAGCCTGAGGACACACCAGGGTACGTTACGCACTGCGTAGACACAACAGACTTGAGGGAGTGCACTGACTTTTTGAATGAGCTCTTTGATCAGGGTCCCACTGGGCAATGACGTGATTTTATTGGAGGGTGGGAGCTAGCTTAGCATCATCTCAAAGTCATTAATATGAGCACCATAAGTAAATACTTGTGCAGCTAGCAATCTTTAACACAAGTTTTTAATTGCTTAATGTGCACACAATTTTTAGCACTTGGCTACAGCTTCACTTTTAGGGCAGCAAAACTACCAGCCTGTGTTGTCAGTGATCAATATATATTACTGATGCAAAATGTGCTCAGATGTTCTCAAGGTTCTCAAGTGCTCAATGTGCTATCCTGCTTGGGTTACTTTTTTGTTCTCTTATCCTTGATATGTGCACAAGGTCCATGATTGTGGAATAACCTTAACAATACAAGAGGTTCTCTGATTAGGATGAAAAACAATAATCATGTGAATAACTGTCAAATTACAGGTATAATTGTCTTCCTGATGGTGCATTAAGGAGAAAAGCTTTCAACTGTACAAGCAGCTGTCTGGGAGCAAGATAAAGCTGAACAAGCACAGTTTTTTAATGCGGTATATTCATTTTTAATGTTGTTTTTCTCCCTCGGAGGATCAGCCAGACCAAAAGTATGAGGGTCAGCTTCAATCTTACATACAGCAGCAAACATCAGACCACCTATGAAGTCAGAACATTTGGGCTTGTGGCTCAAAATGTTTAATTTGGCTGTCAACCAGATCTGACACAAAATCGAGAGCATGGCTGTTTTTCTTAATGCAGGTCAAACTGGGCTATGGAATGTATTTTCTTCGTGAAAGACTAAGAGCAATCAAGTGCAAAATGGGTTGCATTTTGCATTTTAGGCGCTTATCTTACATTCTTATCCAAAACATCTTAAAATAAGGGCAACAGTAGAATAAAATCCTTAAACTCCTATCGTAAGGAAGGGGCGATCAGACCCCTAGTGCCCTAACAATATTTGTGCAACTGTAACTGATAATGTAAGAGAGAAGCACAAGGAAAAGAAAGTTTACAAAGTTGTAATAACTTTGCAAAGAGGTATGAAGGCACTGAAAGAGGGAGAGTTGACCAGACCAGGTGGACTGATAAATGGCTTGATCAAGAGCAACAAAAACTTAGAAAACCAGGTTATTGAAAAAATTCACAGTTGCCAAAACCTTTCGACTTGTAGTTTATTGACAGTCCTCTTGTATAGTCCTCTTGTATTTTAGTGAGGACAGCAACAAGGTTGTGTGAGTGGATCTCAGGTCTGTCAAAGATGCTGTGCTTAACATCCTATGAGAGCTCATAATATAATGAATGGAGCAGAACAAACAGAGCAGAGCAAAGGTTGCAAGCGGAAACCTTCACCCTTTAACCCACCCCATCATTTTAGCTCTGGGGAGAGACGAGCGGACCAGAGCAGATGCTTGAAATCCAATCCGCCCTTCCTCCCTCGCCAGTCTCGTTCTATAGTTTTCTCCCTTCGCAAAGGCAACCAGAGAATCAAAAATACACAAACAATAAAATCCCAGAATCAGCTAAATATCAAACACGGCCCTGGAAGCACCGGAGAGGAGTTGGACTGCGCAGGATGTTCCATTCAGAGATTGTGGTTGTGGCTCTGGGAGATGTTGCGTGGAGCCAGCAGCACATCAGACTGTTAAGTGAAGGCAGATGAGAGTGTTGTACCCTCCTCCATTGCAGTGTAACGGCTCTAGACCTCCCACTTTCACTCCCCGAACCACAAGAAGACAAATCCCAAAGCTTCCCATTAATAACACTTGGATACCGTTAATGTTGTCTTGTTTATTAGATGTCATGGGAACCATTGTTGGTCTTTCTTTGATCGTCAGCCTCTCTGTCATACCGTACTTTACAAAGAAAACTGGACCAAACTGAACCTTTTATCCTCCTCCTCCTTTAAGTTTATATAATTAAAAAGTAAAGACAGAGAGACCACTGTCTCACCATTTTGGCCTATGAATGACTTTATACATATAGCAAACAGTCATCAATATAATCAATATTATCATTTATAGTACTTTGTTTTTCCAAATATCAACTAAAGAGGAGCAAAAATAGGTTTGTGTGCTCCTGAATTCAGCACAATCGATGCGCTCACCTGTTAGCTTATTTTGAAACACATAATCACTTTCCCAGTCCTCATAATTATGTTGAATATTCGTGATTCTGTTGGATGCTCTGTCCAGCCAGTGCTTGAAAAATCCTCAATGCATTTTGATGTTCCTGTCCATATCTCCTTTTGTGGACCAAAAATGAATCATTATCTATGCCAGTGGGCCACCCGGTGGTCATAAACAGGGAGTACATTATTACCCACAGTACATGGCAAATGAATGAATCCAGTTTGAAGAGTCTCAGAAACAGGACATTGACATACAAGTTATCAAATACATAAAATGAGGCCAATCAGTGTTTTTTTTTTTTTGTTTTTTTTTTTTGTTACTGCAGCTGAAAAAATAAAGTTGGTGTATTTAAAGGAAAAACAGGAGAAAAAGCACAACAACCACCATGATGAATTGCTAATTTTGAGGTACAGTAATTCATGTCTCACTACTTCTTCTAGCAGTTCATACTCCCTTTTGGATTTTTACTTCCATCTTTGTGTAAAATATGTAAATATTAGCCCTCCATCCTGCCCTAGTGCCAACTGTAGTAAGGAGTCATATTTGTGATCTGAGCCACTGTTGGCACAGGTAAGTGCCTTTTCCTACCAGGCACATGGCTGTGTGATCCATAAGCTCACACTCTTGTCCTGTCCGGGTTTTTTTTCCATCTTGAGTGCAGGAATAAAAAGGGCAGAGAGGGACGTCATAACATGTAATGAAACAGTTTTGCCTCTTTAAGAACAACAGCATCTGAGCCGTGACTTCATCGGTGAACCCTGTGTGAGAGCGGTGAGTGGCTCTATGTAGTCGGCCTTCACTGAGTAAGGCAAGTACATTTTCCAGGGTAAGCTCAGCTGTTTACGTAACCTCAATATGAAAAGGTGTTCCAATACCTTTGAAATCATGCAATCGTCTCCTTGAAAATCCTCTGTATCCTGCAGAGAAAGCCCAGATCTGGAGCCAGTCAGTGTCACAGCATTTTTTTACAACATGATTTAGAGAGGGTTACAGGAGGACATGGTATGCATGGTCTGCTTTCTGCTGGACTCCAACCAGTGGTGTTATAAACTCTCTTTGACTGCAGCAGATATTCTTCATATGTGTCCTGCAACAAAAGCGGCGCCCCTGCAGAGTAACTAGGCTCACCACTGAACTCCTGAAATGCACAATTCCCTGCAACCCGACTTGTCTTCAACCTCCTTAAATTTCACCTTATCACACCCCTGCTGCACTCTCTCCACTGGCTCCCTGTGATCGCTCATATCCAATTCAAAACCCTGATCCTGGTGCACGAGGCTGCTGAGGGAGATGCACGGCTCCAGGCCCTGATCCAGCAATTTGACCACTGCCTCATACGGCCTCGACTTTCCTCCCCCTCGGCTTTCAAACAGCGCGATGACCTTCACAACCAAATGAGGACCCCAGAGCCGCACGCTATCTGTTAGGGTAAACTGAGAACTCCTGTCTTCAAGGAACACCTTGTATCCCCATATATCCTCCCTCCCTCCTCTGCTTGCATCTCCTTATGTTTTTTTACTCTTACATTTGAACTTTGAACATTTGAACAGAGATATATAATTTGCATCTATTTCTGAACATTGTGGCTTTAACCCGTGCAGTTTTTATCAGTCATTGTAAATGTCATTTCTTTTCTGTTTGGAGTTTGTGCTTTTTTCCTTCGTAAAATGTTGGAATAATACATAAAAGTATGACGGGATTTGTCATTCACAGGAAACCTGTTACCTTCTGTTACTCTGATCATGCCTCGTGATGTCACATGTGATAGTCTGCTGTGAGTTATCCTGCTTTGGGTGATAATTACATTTATAAAACATTTAGTCTGAAGAGGGGCTTTAGAAAATATTCAAAATCTTTTTTCTAAATTTTAGCCACTTTACCTGGCTAAAATTTTTGTTTCTAAATTTTTTGTTTCTAAAATAGTCAGGCTTGTACAGCTTCACATCATGAATTTCACCAATTCAGGCAACATTAAGTGCATTCATGGGTGAAATATTCCATATTGCCACATATATTTTGTCCAGAACAATTCCATCTAAGGAAAGTCATATTCCACTTGCCGCATGGCAACAGTAAATGAGGATCATTCTGACTGTTAAAGTTCATTCCAAAGTGCATTTAGCATTCGTGTCAAGTCTAAAGCCATAGTATCATCAGTGTGCTCTAGTTTAATCTTATATAATCTCCACTAAGAGTTATTTTCTTCAGCCAGCTTGTTATTTATATCGAAACTTTCGGAAAACAGATGTTGCTTTAATAAACTGGAACTGATAAAGTTAGGTTTCAGGGAGGGCCCATAAAATTTGGCACAGCAGTGATAGCATTCACTAGAACTTATTTACTGATGCGTGTGGAGGGGATATAGCTCATCTCCTGAATGCTGACCAATCAAAATAAGGATGTTTAGTTTCAGTGATACCAAATAGTATGCTGGGATGCATCTACATCCGGTATTCACATGCAGCTTGTTTGTTTTTTTCTTCTTTTTTATTTTCGTTTTTAAGGTTAAGAGTTGTATGAAAATAGTGATGTGAATCCTCCTCATTGAGAATGTGTCAGGTAGAAAAAAATGCATTGTGCAGCTCCTGCATAATGCTCTTAGGCCAGATGGTTTTGTAGCTAATGCAGCCTGGTTGTCAAAGAGACATTACATGACACAACACCAATTAGAATAGGTCTCCATAGTCACAGTTTGGATACATAACATAAATTAGTACAAAGGATGTTAATGCTACCCTTTGCCCTGGAGCAGAGAGCCTGTTCTCTCTCCCCCTTATCCACAGTGAAGGCTGGCAGTTGGGGAAAATTTCTTTAAGCCTCATGGTGGTTTGGAGAAGGAACGTAAAACTAACCAATAATGAATGTTTTTGTGGGGCTCAACACTCAAGCCAAAACAGCAAAATGTAAAATATTCTCAAAACAAAATATTGGCCATGTAAATTGCTGCAGAAAGCAGAATTTCTGCCCATAACTGTGGGGAATATACGAAAAAAGGTGATAAGCCATATGTTTAAAATACCCTTCACATTAATAGCTGGACAATCCGGGTGAGCAAAAAATTGAAGTGGTTTCCATAACAACAGGGCCTGATCAAGGCAAACCCTGCGCTGTTCTTATTTGCTGTCCAAACTTTCCTTTGCGTTAAGATCATCACTCAGTGGATTCAGGTCATGGATGTTCAGCGGACACCTGGACTCACCAAGGCAGAAAACTGTGTGAAAAAAGAAATCGAAGGGAAAGCAGTGTGAAGTGGAATCTG
>OMKZ01016718.1:29420-60365 GCA_900302535.1 Neoniphon sammara
CACACACACCCACACACACACACACACACACACACACACACACACACACACAATGCTAGCACTATCCATACTTTTTCCCTGTCATAAGTCCCTAGGTTTTCCTACTTTTATCGCAAGGAGTCTGATGTGCTCTGGTCCTGAATATTCCCTTCGTGATACATTCACCTGTATGAAAATTTAAAAAGTGGAATGCCTCAGTGCTGATGGAAGAAATATCACCACACACGACTCCCAAAAAAGATACTGCAGACTTGAGCGTCCCACCGGAGTAAAAACATTGTTATAAAATATACATCACGACTTTGTAAATTTAAAAACAAAATAGCCGTTCTACTAGAGTCGGTGCATTTCTCGTTCATTCGCGGCAGCTTTCTGTTAAAGCGGATATAACCAGGATATAACAGGTGATTCGCTCGAAACCGTTGTAAACAAAACAGCCGTTAGACGTTACACCTGTCACAGAACCACTTCGTTAAATATCAGTGCGCTGACCCAAAATGGCTCATATAGCTTGGCTATTATGCAACTACCGTCGAACAAAAGGTTGTTGTGCTTATTTGTGAAGCATTTGTCAGGTCAGTAAGAAAATGAAATGTGTGGATTCTCTCACGGGGGAAGCCAACCGACGGGGGCGCCCGTTGTCTCCAAACCGTCTCTACTTGACCGTTCTGCTGCTGTGCGGGTGGCATGGAAGACGTGCAGGCGAGCAACAGACACACGCGCATGCGCATTCCATTGTTTTGACTGAAAATGCCGTCGGTTTCGAAAACGGCGGCCAATGCTTCTCCTCAAACCGAGAAACCTACCCACTATACGTGAGTAAAGCCACCGCCATTAAGAACGAAATCGTCTATTACCGAATGATTTTATTTTGGACCTGCAGCTATGTGCATTTGCATTTCTTGCATTCCGAAACTCCTCTCTCTGCGTTAAAACATGGAGCTTTTCCTGGCTTTGTGACTACCTACATTAGCAAATAGCGATTGCACGCTAACGATATCAATCATAATGTTGGCAACATAGAAATGCTAAATCATTTAACTGACAAGCCAGTTGTTGTTGGATTTATTTTTAATTGTTTCGTATAGTTGGAGATTTGTTTTGAAGAATTGTCGAATAGTATACCGTTAACTCGCCTTGCTAAATGATTAGCCAGGAACTTGCTAACCAGTGCGCTTGTAAATAGCTCGGCCTTATTTTGAGTTCCTTCTTGCTACGCACATTTGTCGACGTACGCTCTGGGTGTTTCAGATAGTGTTACGTCGGAATATAAGCGTGTTCTGTCTGTAAATACCCAAACAGCGTTGGAGACCCAAGGCATTTTTGTAGGCTACACTACTACCACAATATGAAGCGAAACTCTGTTATCCCTAAACTTTTTTCTATAAATTGCGACATATCTGTTAGTGTGTGGGTGTTATAAAACCCGATTCGTGTCTAATGCTACATTTTTGTCTTTTCTCATTATTTCAGTTACTTGAAGGAGTTCAGGACAGAGCAGTGCCCGTTGTTCCTCCAGCACAAGTGCACACAGCACAGACCCTTTACGTGTTTTCATTGGCATTTTCTCAACCAGCGTCGACGACGACCGATAAGAAGAAGAGACGGAACTTTTAACTACAGCCCCGATGTTTATTGCACGAAATACGACGAGACTACAGGCATTTGCCCAGATGGAGATGAGTAAGTCCGATTTTGATCTGTTGACAATCTGTATCAGCTTCCTGTAGATGTAAATTTGCTGATTCTGCTGACAGAGTACTGATCTGATGCCACCATGTTTGGCATGAGCACTGTGAAGCTGCGTTTCGTAAAACAAATCTGTGCACGAATCAAGGCAAAAGAATTGAAATCAGTTTGGCAGAAAAAGTGTGCATGAGTTTGCTGAGCATATCCTCTGTTTGGAGCTGCAGCGTGTCTTAACTGAGGGGAGACAGACAGACAATGACGTAAACAGTGCATCTGACATTTCTTATTGAACTTGCACTTGGCTGGCATAACCACACTTCTTTAACTTGTGAAACTCTGGAAAGTTGGGTGGTCACCTAGGTTACATCCAATGGTGGCACTGTCATTTACACTTGGTGGCTCAACATATGATTTAGTTGCACATACATTTTAGTTCCAAGTTTAATTTTGACTCAACACAGTGCCCAACAAACACTGTAATTAGGGCTGGGCAGTATATCAACACTACAGCAATATTGTGATATAAGACAAGATATTGATTTTGGATATTGTAATATCATGTCAGGTGATGGAATTTCATGAAGGATGGTGTTGCACCCCTTTAACTGAGACTAAGGTACCTTGTAGTCTTTGACATCGTGGCATTATGGAGTTGTCCTGGTGGCTTGAGGTGGTCATCCTGTAACATCCTACAATTACAAACCATTTGTTTATTTTGGTAGTTATTAGGGATGCACAGCATTTTTCTTATGCGAGTCTGATTGCTGATTTTTTTTCTTTTTTTTTTAAAGCCTGACCTGCTGATACTGATCCCAGCCGATACACTTTTTGTATAAGTATAATTTGTATTAGTATAAGTATAATTAACAGCATACTTACATAACCTTATGATTTTTTTTCTACTTTTTAAAAGTGCAGCAGGTTACAGAACTTAAGACATTATTTCAACTATGTAGAATTCCCACACAGCAGACAATTGTTTTCTGACCATCTTTTTACAAATTTGCATGTGCAAAAGAACAAAGCAGATAAGGAAACTGACCTGATAAACACATTAAAAACACACTGTGAAACACTGGAGAGAGAAAAACTTTCTGTTCCACTTGGTGGGTGATTGATCAGTGCACCCCTAGTAGTTACACTTTTAAGCTTCGCTGTTGTTTCATAATTGTTTTTGGATAATTGCACTACGACAGACTCTGTAAACTTGAAATTGCATCTTTTTTCACATCCCTGAAAAGAATTGTGTGCATAAGTAGGCCATACTTTTATTCATTTGAAAATCAGTGTAAGAGGAACCTTGTAGCCTGGCCTTAATTTGTAGTCATTATTATGTTAAGAATTATTTTTTCTTTTCAGCTGTCTTTGGGGATTGAAAATGGTTTAGCCCTTAATGCAGCCACAGAGAGATAAGAAAATATTGAACTTATGCAGAATGAACCATGCAAGCCTTTCTATTCCTCCTCTGCCAATGGCAGCTATTTTTGTATGACCTTATGTGTTGCTATAGCAACTGTTGCTGTTCAAGAAAGGAAATTTTTGTGTATTCTTTCAAGAGCCTTATTGGCTATACATTTCTTGAGGTTTTGCCATTGTGTCAGTGGTGGATTCACAGTAGAATCTTGTTCATGAGTAAAAATGTGTGCAGCTAGAAGAATTTCCCCGTTGTGCAATTTAAAGCATCATGTGCTTAATAATACAGTGAGCATTTTAAAGTGCATGTGCAATGCTCGCCTGTTTCAGGCATTTCATGAAGCTTGGTATTTCAGCATGTCTCCCAGTCCCACACATGTAATTACTGAACAATGTGCTTTCCTAGTGGGTTTTGGGGTATGCTGTATAATTGGTGTATTATCACACAAAAATAATCTGTTCATTGTGGTCTTCCTATTCTGATATCCAGATAGAGCTTATAGAACCTCACTAGTACTCACTAACTTCCCCACATGTATGTTATATGGACCAGCTGAAGGATAGATGACTGAAAGATATTGAAAAAGCAGGAAAAATATAATATAAACATAAATATAATGCATTACATCCATCTCAAATAGGCATTCAGCCTACAGTCCAATCTTGAACCTGCAACAGGTTCACAGTTAATTGAAAATAATGTTGACTGTGTTGCTTTTTTGCTGAACTGGTCAGTTTAGATTTCAGGTTTGGGCATTGGAGTTTGCATTGTATTCTGTTTCTACATCATAGTATTTTAATATTATAATATTTCTTCTTTGTATTTTCATCCTTTTAGCTGTCCTTATTTACACCGGACCACTGGTGACACAGAGCGCAAGTACCATCTACGCTATTACAAGACTGGCACTTGTATCCATGAGACAGATGCTCGAGGGCATTGTGTGAAGAATGGCCTACACTGTGCTTTTGCTCATGGGCCACATGATCTCCGACCCCCAGTCTATGATATCAGGTGACATACAAAGCAAATAGCTTCTCTTCTGCCTGCCAAACATTTCACTCACAAGCCACACGAGAATAACAACAATTCAGTTCATTTAGATGTAGTGAAAGCAGATACATACATTATCACAGAGATTTTGTGCTGCTGTACTCAGACCATTTGATGCATCTGTTCAGAGAAATGGGATCATACTCAACAGCAAGGATATGTTAAAAGTTTTAATTCATTTTGTGTTGTCTGAAAATGTTTTATCCTAAATTAAATTTGATTAAATACTATAAAATATCCTTGTTATTGTGTGCAGCTCGATTCCTCTGACTAGAATACATATAGGCCTATTGTTGCAACTACTGGTAAACAAGCCGATCACAATGGTGTGCCTATCAGACCCCTTTTTATCTAGTGTTTTATATTCTGAAGTCTCAGTCATGAATAAACATTCTACGTTTGGTGTAATTTTGAAATTGACGCTATTTGATTTGCCACAATTTTTCTTTGTTTGACTAAACACATTATTTGGTTAATCCAGTCTCGTGATCCGGTTTGAAGAGCAGGTTTTGCCAGATAACAGGCCTGTGTTTGGATTCTTGGCACATGGTCATTCAAACAGTGTACAATTATTCCTTTTCTGTGCAAGTGTGCTAGTAGCAGATAGTGTCCAGAGGGGAGTGCTGTCACCACAGGTCAAAGTGGAAACATTTTGATGGGCTGTATCTCAGACACTGTTTATCCTGTTGGCATGAAATTTGTTCCCCAAATGCAGTTCTTTTTTCCCTAAATATGTGACTTATGTGTGCCATGTTAGGAGCATAGCAGTACTAGACATAGACATGTTAATACTGTAGAAACCAGATCAATTTTGATAAACGGCAAGGCTGCTATTAACCTATGAGCCTGTTAGTTGGCTTGGCCTATCACATAATTGGTCAAAATAAATTCCATGACTGACAGTTTGCCCAGTAATCCTGAACTTTGGGCCAAATATTCTTTACGCTCCAGCAACAATGCAAAGCTTTCTTTCAAACAGACCAACAGAGCTGGCCAGTCACGTGGTACAGGATTTCAACAAGTGAATTATTATCCACCTGTCCAACTTCATTCTGTTGATTACAGTCCATCTGTATCAAGTAGGCTAATTATTTTCTGCAGAAACAAGGCTATATTATGTGATTGGTGTTACAAATGATTCACACTGTGTTGAGAAAGATTTTTTTACTGCCAGATATACACGACACCTGCTGCAATTACCAACCTGTGATCAGTCACAGTCAGAACAGCCCATATGCTTATTTCACTGTTACTCTTTCTTCAACACCAATTCGACGCAGTGGCTAGCCTAATGCTTTGTTACAGCCCATTGTGTACTAATACCCTGCACGGCTGTTGGAAAGAAATTTAACTGTATGAGACTGATTCATTGTTATTTCACTCTTGGGAAATCTGCAAAATGCTGCACAAATCAGTTACTATCTGCAAACCATTTTTGTCATGGTGAGCTGGACAGTCCATTGAAAATGGCTCTGTGGTGTAAAGCACAGTGGGAATTGTAGTTTTCCCCCCCAAGCTTATGTAGACAGTTTTGCAGCTGTTGTTTTTCAAATTGCAAATCCATTTCACTTATCCATTATTATTTCATCATACAGTTGCTAATTGATTGAATCTGAGTATTGTAAATGAGTGGCTGAAACATGCCCAGAACCTTAATTATGTCAGGTTTGCCATGTGAATAGCCAGCTCTTCAGAGGATGTAACATTTATCTTGGCGTCTATCCATTGAATCTTATGAAATTTGGCAGATGTGCTGTATTTATTGTATTGTTCCAGTTTAAGCTTTACTGTTTAACCATCCGTTAGTGATTATGTCTTGATGGATTACTTCAGCACATAGAGGGAGTCTTTCCTTTGTATTGTGCCTTTGATTTGACAGTTTATTTATAGTTGAAGTGGGTGCTTTCATTTCTAGAGTATTCTCACCACTCAGTATGGCAAGGTTTACAGTGTAAAACTGATTTTTATCATATTTATTTTTACTAGTGCAGTGCCTGTTGGAAGAGGCTGATTGCTTGGCCTGCGGTATTGCCGCTTGCATCTTTCTTGAGAGCCGCTCATCCAAACAACTTCACACTTGACAAATCTTTTGCAGGCTGCAATCTGTGTTGGTCAGTCTCGTTTGTTACTGCTGGAGTTCGCTGCTCCGCTCCGGTAACATTAGTCTGTGGGTGATGGCGCAGAAGTTCACATGTACTTGTAAGGTTATTTAACCCTAGTGATGGGTGAGTAATCAAAAGGTGTTACAGCCTTTACACACCTCGAATTTTTAACACATCAGTTTAATACAGTATAAGTCAAACAGGAGAAAGGGTATTAGCCATCAAGTCTGTCCTTGAACCAGGACAGGTTCAGTCCTTTGGGACCTTTTGAGACCTTCCATCCTGCTGAAGTTTTCCTGAGCAAGATAATGAATTTCTGCCAACTCCAGTGGCTTTGTTCCCTAATGGGCCCTGCACTCTGACCTCGTTGTGGAGGTGTGCAAGTGAAAAGAGAAAATTATCCTTTAGTGATCAAGAAAATGTGTTACTTTACAGATGTTTTTTGAGCTCTCTTGTGAAATGAGCTACTATCCAATGAAATCCAACAAAAAACATTATCTGGTGAATCCAGCTTTGTATACTAGATGATTTTTTTGGAGGTATCATGCATAGGACTAAAATAATCTTATGTGCACAGAGAGATCCAAGCACAAGAGGCCCTCCAAAATGGACAGTTGGGATCGGGGGAAGGTATTCCTGACCTGCAGCCCGGTGTCCTGGCCAGTCAGGCTATGATAGAGAAGACCCTGACAGAGGACCCCCGATGGCAAGGTCAGTAACAGTTGCCACACTGCTGCTGGCTTCAAAGAAATTAACCCTAACTTTTATCATCTCCTCCAGGAGATTATGTGTCTGGTTTGGTGTGTCCGTGTGTCTGTGTATCTGTCCGCAGCAAATCTCGCAAACTACTGGGCCTATCAGCCTAAACTTTTTTGTGCACAGTTATGACTGTATGATGAAGAACCACTTTGAAAAATGTTTGTTCTCGTTACTTCTGCTCCCTCACTCCATTCAATGTCTAGCTCGCTTGACCATGGGCCACTCTTCTCCCTACTGGGTCGCTATGCCACTGTCTCACTCCATTCATTGTCTAGCTCTCTCTTTCTCTCAACATACTACTGGGCTTATCAACCTAATAGGCTATTTTTTTTTATCCTATTGTGGTCGTGTTCACGTCAAGCGCAGGTGAAAAAAATCCAGGACATGCGTCGTTTTCTGGGCAAGTTTATAAAACACACTGCTGACGAAGAAAGTCAACAGAACACAGAGCAGACAGACGGGAGAACAACACTGTAAAAAGTGTCAGAGGCTGATGTAATCTGCCAACAAGCGGGGGTTAAAACAGGTTAAGTGGCCTGATGCTTCACTACTGTAAAAAATTAAGTGTAAAACAGTTGTCGCTGTTTTTTACATCAGCATAATTTACTGATGTATGAAAATAATTTGCCTAATCTTCTTGGGTCTTTGGACAAGGGACAAGATCAAAGCCGTCATGGAAAACCCCTCTCACTCCCTCTACAACCAGTTGTGACACAAAGCAATAACAACTGTCTATATTAGACATTGAGTCCCCACACACACCTGGCAGAGATCTGCACTCTACTCAGTGCACTCCTCTAGTTTATTATTAAACAATGTAAGGAAAAATAACATTAATATTCAATGCATTTCTTGCAGATACCAATTTTGTTTTAGCCAACTATAAAACGGATCAATGTACAAAGCCCCCAAGACTATGCAGACAGGGGTACGCTTGCCCCCACTACCATAATAGCAGAGACCGGAGACGAAATCCCAGAAAATTCAAATACAGGTATGATATAACTCCATTTACATTAACATAAATAATATTAAGTAAAGTATTTGAATGCTTAAGTTGTTCTGACTGTGTAAATGATACCATAGGTCAACTCCATGCCCTAATGTGAAACATGGGGATGAGTGGGGCGAGCCTTCAAAATGTGACGGCGGAGACAGTTGCCAGTATTGTCACTCTCGCACTGAACAGCAGTTTCACCCAGAGGTGAGTGAATTTTTTATTTTAATTTGAATTATTATATAAGTCTGTATATCCAGTCATGCACCGAATGATCAAATCCACTTTTATAGATTTAAATTTTTCAATATATAAGTGTATTATGAATGTATTTTATGATTTCTTTGGTTTTTGGAAGATTGTTTGGATTTGTATATGCCTGCTGGTATATGAAGTAATCACTAAAAAGGTGGTTCTTCAGGAAGTAAAAGTAGTGGGATTTTGAAGTAGAACCTGACAAATCCCAATAAATTTTGGGGGGAAATTGATTTTTGTGGCATTTATTGTAAAACATTTTACAATATTTTACAGTGTTTTTAATTTCACCGTGGCTAGTCAAAATGGATGGGCAGCCGAGAAAACATTCACTGCCATTTTTAATGAATTGGCAGAATTCAAATGTGGCAAAGCAGTGGTAGGAGTAGTTTACGTACCGTAGTTTCAGAAGCTTGATCCAGTTGACTTTAAATATTAAAATCCAAGTAGTCGTTTAACAAACCCAGTGTTTAACAAACCCATATGTCACTTCAGCGGAAGTTGTTCATTGCCAGACTAGAAGGATGCCAAGCAAAAATTAATAAGAATGATAACTGAAATTGTCTGCATTGCTGACAACAGGATTTTAGTGCAGAGGTACTGTGGATATCAGCAGGGAGCTCAAGATTTGATCAGATTTCTGTTCTGTTTGACTATAAAATTATTGTCCATGTGTCATGGCTTTAATAATAGATTTTTTTTTACTGCATGGTGGCATAATACCATTTAGCATCCTGCATGCCTCCTACATGACAAAAAACAGAGTCCTTTGAATTTACCTTGGTTTTGTTCCTTGTTATGTATAAATAGATGGAAAAGGAAAGTGACACAGGTCTCAAAGGAGGAGATCCCAACAGAGATTCATTAAATGAACAAATGGACCACACAAACTGAACAGTGTGTCACCAAAGAGGATTAGTAAATTCAGCCAACACAAAAATGGGCCAGTACATACCTATCACAACTCTTTAAGGAAACACCAAGTTTTTGGGAGACTGGGAGACTAGCCTTTCACTAACTTGACCATTAACTGATGACAACATAGACTCCATAATTATCTCTATGCCCTTGATGGAGTGTTTGTTCTGGTGCACCATACTAACACTATAGGATACACTACCAATTATATATAATCTCTCACTTCTAACTTTTGGTGCTGCAATGTATACATGAAGATGGTTAAAATGGAAATAATGTTTAGTGAAGTACTTATGAATTTATTTAATCTTTGTTGAGGCCTTTAATGACAGTGTAGCTCCACTGACATTTGGCACTGGCAGTTTTTCTTTTCATGTAGCCATTTTACTTTGTATCTCATTAGCTTGTGATTCCTTTTTTTCTTCTTCTTTTTTTAAAGATCTACAAATCCACCAAATGCAATGACATGAGACAAACTGGATACTGTCCCAGGGGGCCGTTTTGTGCATTTGCACATGTAGAAAGTAAGTGCCATTTCATCAGTACTAAATACTGTCTAATTAATTTGTTTAAATAGAAACTTGTTAGCATATCATGCACCTTTGAATGTTTATTTTAATCCCTCCAGGAATTCCCTCCACAGAGGAGGCCATGAGCTCATTGCTAACAGCGATACAGTCAGGCTCCCAGTCCCAGCTGGGTTCCCAGCAGTATTCAGAGTGTCCGGTCAGTGAGTGGAACAGTGGAGGAAACTCCACTGCATCCAGTAGCAACGGCCAAGTAGGAAGCGTATGTTTTCAGACCTCTGCTGCTATAGCTTTGCTTTGTCTTTAAAGGGGAATTTATTAAAATTGACTTTTAGATTGTTAACTTGCTAGGGTACACTTTGACCTAGAATTTGGCAATATTTTCAGTGTTTCATGAGTTGTGACTTTTTAGTTGTCACACTCAAATTGTTTGCATTGCTTGAGATTGTTTTAAGAAAAATGTATGGTAATTTTGCGGTGCCTTAATTAAGTATATAGAATTTAATACAAATTTTATGTAAATATCTCCTTTTATGCAGTAACCGCCTAATGTCAATTCAACAGAATTTCTTCCTTGAAATCTGTCAGTAGGATGCAAGCCAAGCATTAGCATTTATGTCTCCAAATGTTTTGTTTCACATTTTGTCATTCTGTTTCTTTTTTGCACCTCCCTATGTCATTATTACTCTTTGTTTTTTGTTGCCTTTACATTTCATTCCTGTGTTAGTTTTAGAGAACAGAGACATCTTATGTCTCAAACACAGAGTGTAAAATTTAAAGTGGATATTTAAGTAGTGGAAAGAAGCCAGCCTTGATTCCTGATCTGATGTAGATGCTAATTTTTAGCAGCTTCATACTGATATTATTTTGTTTGTTTGTTTATTTTTTTATTATTATTTTGGACCATAATCGTTTTATTAAGATTATGTGCACTTTTCTTCCCCAGGTTTCATGTTCTAGTAGCCCAACTGTAACGCCAAGCTCAGGAAGCAACAGTTTGTTATCCCCAGTGGGATCCGTCAGCAGACCCACTTCCTTAACTAATGGTAGTTTATGTTCAGAGTCCACCACATCCAGTGTCTCATCTCTGACGACTAACTATCCTAAAGCTCCGGGCTTTGAACGTGAGGATCAGGTACACAGACTGTCTGTAGTCTCAGGAAGACCACTACACATAGATAACTTAGGACTTGACACCAACTAAATCATCCTTTTATTTTGAGTCATTGTTTCATTTCTTTGTCGTTCATTAGTTGTCATTTGTCTTTTTGTCATTTCAGTCATGTTCTAAATTTCATGTTAAAACAGTCCTTGTTTGCCAGGTTGTAGTTTTTAGGTTATTTCATGTGAAAGTTTTTTTACCTGCTGCTTAACAAAACAATAGAATATTCACAAATAGAGCAGATTTTCATTTATAACACTACATGCCCCTGATTCGTAATAAAAATGTATGAGATGCTTGGGGTGGAACTCTATAATACATTCAAATTGGGTTCCTCATAAAATATGCCGGTTTATTAAGTATTGAGTATTTTATGCCTGGGTGGTTCCCTTCTGCATTATAACTTATTTACATTGATAATTTGATGTGCTTTTCTGAAATGATATTCATAATA
The DNA here is from genome assembly GCA_900302535.1 of Neoniphon sammara. NCBI lineage: Eukaryota > Metazoa > Chordata > Actinopteri > Holocentriformes > Holocentridae > Neoniphon > Neoniphon sammara. The sequence goes on from OMKZ01016718.1 coordinate 40,751, forward strand.
AAAGTTACATTTTTATGCATTCTGAGTGGCCCAGTCTTAGGGCCTGACTGCCTTAATTGATTTTTATATTGGACACTAGGCCAGAGCTGTCCTCAGCCCAAGTTGCTGTAAGGTTATTTTAGCTACTCTCCACCCTCTCACAGGTAGTCCAGGACTGATTTTTAACATAAGTATAGTGTGTAAGTGTAAGTATAAAGAGAGAGCTTGGGTTTAAATATGTTGTTAAATTTCTGTTAGCCCATAGTTAAATGCAATGTAAAAATTACTTAAATTTTACGTAGGCAAAATTTCAGATGCCTTACATTTGTCATTAAAATGTTTTGTGCTATTCAATCATTTTCAGATTAAGAATAAGGGACAAGTGGATCAAAAATTGATGGACCAAGACAAACAGGTTTGTGCTGAAATGGATTGTGGTACCGCATAGAGACAGTATTATGCAATGATACATTTTATACATGTAAATTATTTTAAAATTTTCATTTTTATTGGCCATTAGTAAAACAACACCTTTGTGTGCTTCCCTTTTAGACACAAAATACTGTATTCTCTGTGGTGAACCCTTTGGCATCAAGCATTACCTCCAGTATAACATCGAGCTTGGCCTCTAGTATTGGGTCAGATAGTTCTTCACCCACCACCTTATCAACTATGAATGCAAAAGCCACCCCTTTCTATCCAGGAAGCAATACGGTGGAGTCTGTAATAGGTAAGTGGGTACACAGCTCAAATGTAATTGGGTCTACTGAGATGTGCTGAACCCTAACATCTACCATTCCACATTTTGTTGTCAATACTCATTCAGATGTATTTTCACCCTCAGGATCAGCTCTTGATCTGAACTTTAGGGACATAAATGTTGCATCTCTTGATAAGGAATTAGAGGAACAAGACAGCGGTGCGGGATTGGCAAGTAAGAACTACACTTAGTTTTATTGTTGGTTGCAGTTGTTTGACTTTTCACAAATACTGTATCCACAGTTTATGTTTATGAAAAGCAATAATGCAATTTGCTCTCTCCACGCAGGTCAAAGGGTGCTAGCTGGATCTGCCCCGGTTAACATTCCCGGCTCTCTCGCACGATCCTCCTCATTTAATTCCTCGTCATCGCTCTCCACCTCCCCTCTAAGCTCCCTCTCCCAGTCCCTGTCCCAGTCCCTGCTGTCTGGGATGGTGTCACAGCCAAATCAACCTTCAGCCATGTTAGCTAAGCAAGAGCATGGCATCCTGGGAACACCTACCTCCTCCTCCCAGAACTCTCTGGGTAAGTTGACAGCATTAGGCACTTACTTCAAGTAAAGTGGAAAGCATTTTAAGTAGATTTGACTTGAAAATCTACTCAGTCGGTAGAATATCCAAAGATTCTAATTAATGACCAATGCTACTAGTACATACATTTTTAAATATATTTTAAGTGCTGTGCATTTTTTTATTTTATTTTATTTTATTTATTTATTTTACATTTAAGCTTGTTCCATATGTAGTAGATTATAGAATTATGAAATACAGGGATTGGTTTTGTTGGGGGGGGGGAAGTTTGTTCCTAATGAATAAGTTAAGGGTAACAAACAAAACTAAAACACTGCTATGAGGTTGGTCAATTTATTATGCATCAGGAGAAGTTTTACTAAATCATTGGACAACCTTCTCACAATCTTGCCCCAAATGAAATTTTCCATTTCTGTGTACAACCATTCCTAACTATTTGCCTTCTCACAACGTTCACCTAGGCTTGAATGGAGGAGCTAGCAACATATGGGACTTTGTAAGTGGCAGCTTTTCACCCAGTCCATCTCCAGTTTTCAGCAGTTTAACATCCACAACCAGCAGTGCTGATCTGACTCGCCTTTTTCGAGAGCTGGATGAAGCCAAGAGGAAGATCAAACAGTGGGAAGAGGCCTGGCACCAGGTCAAACAAGTCAGTGTCCTCTTGAACTCACACTGCATTATGTCCCAGTATAACAATACCTTTCTTTTTCAAAGGCTGCAAGTTTGTTTTACAACCCAGGTTTCCACTGTGTTCCAGGCATGTGAAGCTTGCCAGAAAGATGCTCATGAAGCAAAGGAACAAGCAAAATCAGCTGAGGCAGAGCGGCAGCTGGCAGAACAGAAGTGGGAGGAGACAGAGCGCAAGCTGAAAGAGCTCCAAGGGGACTTTGATGTGCTTTGTCGCACTCCTGGAACACCTCTTCTACGCAGCTATGGAGAGCTGGACCAGCTCCCCTTGTCAAAGCTTCACTCCATCCAGAGTCAGCTGCGTAGTGACCTAGACCTTATAGACGGGGTAAGAAAGACTAGACCACACACAGTATTTCATTTGTAGCATCTGCATAATTTTAAAACCGCTTACCAGGCTATTAGTTAAGCCTGTGTCATCAAGCATGCTCATTTGAAAAATCTGCATGAACTACGTTTCCTGAAGTTGCAGCTGATATTCATTCTTTTCTCCCCCCAACAGGTAATATATCAGCTTCAGTCAAAGAAATGTATAGTTTGCCAAAAGCATGATCGTTGCATTGTTCTGCAGCCTTGCCAACATTATGTACTATGTGAGAACTGTGCACCTAGTAAAACAGAATGTCCCTACTGTAGAACAAAAATATTGAAATGGTGATGTACAATTATTCAAGGTACTATTTAAAGAATTAGCCCTTTGAAAAACTACTAATACATATTATGCTTACATTTTCTAAATAGCATTTTGTGTTTCATATAGTGATGGAATTAATTTAATTAGAGTTAAATAAATGATGTTTGACTGAGAAAACATATACTATTATTGGGTAAACAGGATTCAATCATTTTAGTTTTTGCTCATTATAATGTTTGCAATCTGCTAGTGTCAGTCTGACAGCATTCTGGTGGAAAAGCTATGCATCTAGAAGTAAGTATATCATATCACCTTGTAGTGCTATTCTGACCTTCGTGCTATTCTGATTTGTATCTTAAGTCTAAAATATTGTGATTCAGACACTCTACAGCACATCTGGTAAATATAAATTATCCACGTTTCTGTTATGTTCAGTGTTACCGATGCATCTGAACTAACCACATAGAATGCGATCGATCAAGCTTTCCCCAAACAAATGCAAATGTGCATTGACAGCCTCGCAAATTCCTCTTGCAGTAAATGTGAAAATTTTAATTGTGTTTTAGATTTAATCATCTAAGCTCTACGGAGATTGTAACGATATTTATTTTCTCCTTTAATCAAACTTTACTGATGAGCACACATGGGGTCCTCTATTGTTGATCGCTGATAAATGAGCCGTTGTTCTTCTGTGGCAACTACAGATTTACTTTTTTTTTTTTTTTTTAAGCGCAAAACAGACTAATGGCAAACGTGGCTAGGCTCAGCCAAAAAGTTTCTGATGGAGTTTATACTTCCGTCCACATATTTTGCTCTATGTGGATTGGAAACACTCCACATGACATTTTGGAATCAGTATGACTAGATGCATCTTTAATCATCTCCTGAGGTGGTAACTTTCTTCAGACTGTCTTCAGTACTTGGTGCTGAGAACAGCACAAAATTTCAGAGCCAATGCTTGAATACTGAAGCATATGTCAAGTGCCCTCAGGGCATGTTTTAAAGCATATCAGTCCAAATTTTAGTCTTTTTTACTTGGTTTACACATACAAATACCTAGCATATTGTAGATGCTGCTATCCAGACTTGAAGTACTTTTCATCTGTCACATCACAGATTCTGTGCTTTGAGATGCAAAAAAACTTTCATGTTCCATGTTTGCTAAAATATCCATTCATTTTGCTGCAATTTTTAAGTTTTTAAAATATATTCGGAAGTCATGTTTATCTGTCACATATTGTCAGTCTTTGTATCATTTGCTCAGTTTGAGAATGGAAAAAGGTTGTCAAACAATTTGGCCTTCAATTAAAAATAATAAGCAGAGTGCTGTAGCAGTTCCTAATCTTTGTTCTCCCTCCAAAGAGGGAATGCTAAAAGACAAATTTATCCTTTTGCAATCAATAGATTTCCACAAAATAAATACAAAAATATAGACCAAGCTATTATTGACAAGTTAAGTACCACGGACGATGCCATACGCTCATTCCAGATTGGGAACTTATGCACTGTGTACAATTAAGTCACTTTGCTAATAAATGGTCAGTTAATTAGAAAATTCATCACAAGTAAGTCCAGTGTTGTGAAACATAAAATGGGCAAAACTAAAAAGTGATTGTTCTTTATTTAAAGGGGAATACGTTTGAACTATATGTCATTAATATAGCTTATGACAGACCAATCAGTATTTATGAACAAATTTTTGGTGCTAGAAACCAGATCTAAGCAGTTGATTTGTGGCTCCATTTGCAATAGAAACTGAACATGAATGCTTGTACAAATGCTCACATCCAGATGAGACAGTTAAAGGTCAGTAATATGGACCAAATAACCTGGGAAATGATGACATCCGAATAATGAAAATTTTCACTATTCCTCTTTAAGTAAAGCCCCATTTTTTCAAACCCCAAATCTTTATAGATGCTATGTTTGATTTTTTTCTTTTCTGTTTTTAACCAACCAGTCAAGCATCAGTTATGACCAACATTCTGAAGAAGTTTGATTTCTTATTAAAGCACTTTGTTGACCTGGGACTTTGTTAAAGGGTATATAGAAATTTGCTTTAAGCTGCTTTGTAGTATTTTTTTTTTCTTTTTTAGATTTATACATTTTCTTCTATATAAGCTAATGTCTGAAGCTTTTGTGTGTACTGTGAAACATAATTTGAATATTTCATGTTTCCTTATTGTTAAATCATGGTATGGTTATATATATATTAGTTAGCTTTCATAGAAAAGTACTTAATAGTTTCTACTTTCATAGTTAAATTTATAAAATTTCAATCAAATAAGTGCAAATTTAAAATGCATTTTAGGCATAACCAGCAGCTGTAATATCAGTAAGGCACATGCTAAATGTTAAGGCAGTTATTCAATCAGTAAGTTTTGTCTTTTAGAGATTTATATAGCCTAGCCGTTAGAGGAGCATGTATTGTATTTGCTAAAGCCTGAAATGGTGAATTTTGTAGGAATCTAGCCTCTTGACCTTGTCTAGAACATATCGGCCTCTCACTCTCAAGTGCCTTGCCTTAGATGAAAAGCTGTGTGTAGGATTGTCAGAGCAAACACAAGTAAGCTTGTGCACAAGTTTCTCCAAAATGTGTTTAGTTTAAGTTTGCAGAAGAGTTCACATACTGTATGTGTATATATACACCATAGTGTATTTCGGCCCAATCCTGATCAAAGTATTTCTGCGGGTGATAATTGTATGAAAACAAATTTTGTCAGTGCCTGTGTCCTGACTTCAACCTTAAAAATCAAACCCCACCACTACCCACCCATTCCTTGGCCGTGGTGCTCTTTTGGTGCAGCTTCAGTCTTTTGAAATTAAGTTTTTCAATTTAACATTTGGGAGTATGCAAAGGTAGGACACATTGTATGGATTTGTATAGCAACAACAGAAAGGCTTTTTTTTTAACAGTTCAGTGATTTTAGTTTATTGTAATGCATAATTCTACAATGAATGAAGAATTCTGTGGTTAACATGTAAGTTGGATTTTCAATTACGACAGTGTATTGTGCTTAGGTTACTCTAATTGAAATGACCTTCTACTGTGTTTAAGAAAAAAAGAATTTTCTTTGTACTCTTGCTTTAAGTTCAATAGAAAACCACATATTTCCAGGTACACCTTTTGCTACTTACAAATATGGGAAAATGCATTGTTTACATTCACATAAATGGCAATTAAGTGACTCAGAGGAAAAAAATATCTTCAAGAAAGATTATGGTATTTAGCTTCTTCGTGTTTATCTTAACGGCATAAAAGGCAGGCTAAACACTTCTGGTATTGCATGTGTTATATTATGCGATATGTTAACCAGCTAAAAAAAAGAGAAAAAAAATAATTTCGCACTGTCACACTGCCAGAATATTTGTATTGACTTATTTTTAGTGTACAAAAGGCTCATTAACTTCACTTCTGCAAGCTTTGCTGCTACTGGAAAAGGTATTAATGTAGTTTCTTGTAATACATTTAGATGTTTGAATGTTGTTGTGAATACACAGCTCAGATTTCAGAAACAATGGAATAATTAGTCTTCTACATCTAACTCAACTAAACCTTATTTGATTGAATTTTTTGTAAATCTGTTTGAGTCCAGTTTTGGTACTTTTGTAAATCGCTCAGAATGATGTCACAGACCTGTACTGCTGTAGAATGTCCCAATTTTTTCAATTGGTTGAAGGTAAATGTGTTTTTGTTGCATTTCTTTTTTTTCCCCCCATCCACTGAATTGCAGTGTATGGCGCAGGTGAATAGTTCCCTCTTCTAATATGACAGGGTCTTTTGGTCTATTTTATTTTGCCTGTAAAGCCAACTAAATTTATGATGTCTGGTGTGAAATTCTAAAAATGAACCAAAGTGGTGTTCTAGTAACTGTCCAAATATGTATTGTAAAGGGGAAATTTACCCTTCAACAGAATTCACATTATTGCTAAGATATTGGGCAGATCAATGAAGATTTAAGCCAGAAATGCCCAGACAGAGAGCCAAGGCTGTCTTGATGACATTGAGTGACAAATTCAAGAGTTGCTGCATTGATGGTAAACAGGAAAATGACTTCTTTTAATGCTAACTCTGATTTAAAGTTGATTTGGAATGTAGAAGCTCCATTTAACATTGAAATTCACCAATCTCATCTCAAAATGAATTGTCAGTGGAGCAGCTCTGTTTTTTGTTTCTTAATGACATCACAGAAAATTTGTTCATCATAAATGACATGAATTCTGTGTCAGGGTGGATTTTTGCTTTAATATTTCATTTAATACGACATGATATTCTCTTAGTGAGTAAATGACAGAACTATGCCAATGGCTTTTGCTTACAATATTAATGGACTTAAAGCCCATTTTGCAGTTTTACCAAAGACCTGTAATGTTATTTCTTTTGTATTACATTTCATCATTCATTTGTGTTATTTCATCAGTTAGACACCTAATTTGACAAAAACCACCTAGTACCTTAAATAGATAGACATGTTCATTAACAATAATTAATGGCATCTTTTCTAACTTTAGTTAGCTGTAGTGAGTTGATACACAAATGATCAAAAATGCATCGAATCCTTGCTAAATATGTGTATTTGTATACATTGACATTTATGGCAGATTTGTGCAATATTAGCTAGCACATGCTGACCTTAAGCAAGGATTCAGTGTTGGTTGAAATAACTTGTCCACAGTGAAGGAACGTCTGAGATGAATGACATTTGTGTTTCTGAAGTGGCCATATAAACTTCACTATAGTACTTTTTTCTTTTCATGTTGATTTTACTTAACTACATAATCTCAATCATTTTGTAATATTGATGGTTGTGCACTATATGCTGTCAAGTTAGGCCTACAATGACTGTAAGGTGCTTTCTTTCCATTTGAATTTGTTTGCTCAGTGGTTTTGCTCTTTGATGGAATTTCTATTTCTTAAAGTTATGGTCAAATTGGTTTGTTTTATGTAAAATTACAAGGGACAAATGATGATTGTGATGAGCATCAATGGCAGATACAGACATATTGAAACTGAGTTACTTGTTATGGTAATTTGTTGTTTGTTGTTGGCCCTCACAGTCTCTTGTGGTTTGCTTGCCCAAATCCAAGTCTTCTAATGAATAATTGGACGGACTTCCACTTTGTAAGCACAGCTTATATTTCTTTCTTACATTTGTTAAATTTATCTCTATAATGGACCAATTACACTTTCAAGAACATCTGTGCCTTTATGAAAGAAAAATTTTCATTGGTATCAAGGGAATAATACTCTGACTGTGTTTACTCTCCCAGTCTACAAATTGCAAAATATAACAAATTCTGTACCTAATTAGAATCAAAATGTCAGTGCCTTAGAATATATTTGTGGACCATAAAGTGTTAAAGAAATGTAAAATAATCCTCCACATTCAGGCCACTTGAGCTGAAAGGAGCAAGGCCGTTCAGATGAGATTGCTTTACCAGTTCCACAGGATGAAACAAAGGTTATAATTGATAATACCCTATCTCAGTCTGTATTTGCCATAGCATTAAAGAAAACAGCAATACTTACCATGCTATTGACTAAACAGTTTCTTCTGATCTCAATTAGTCTTTTATTGGCACCAAAAAAATCAGTTATTTGTAAAGAAAAGCACCAAATAGGAAGACCTGTAAATGAACTGTACTAGATGTATCATTATGCTCTGCATTGGGATAGTTTAATCTATTTTGCATTATTGTTAGTTGTTGTGTTGTCTTTTGTTTTTAATATTATGAAAATGGAGCCTGAAGATTTATGCAATCTTGTACATGTATATGAGTATGATGTATGGAACTGTTCAAATTTAGAAAAAATACTAGTACAAGTGTTGTAAAAAAAATTAATAAAATAATCTGAATGTGGAACCAGTTGTTCCATATACCGTAGATAATTTCAGTAGAGATGTTATTTTAACATTGAAGCCCTGAAATATTGAATGTATTGTTCTAAATTAGATATTCAATGAATAGGTCACTGGAATATTATGGAGAGCAGTTAATTCATTATGATGTAGCATCTAGTTGTGAATTGCTATTCAATAAAATTTATAAGAACTAAAACATGCAAGTTTTCAAGTTTCTGTATGCATCAGCGGAATGAGGAAAGGTTAAGGAAGGAAATGTATTTTTCTCAGGGTAATGCAATGATTTAATAGAGAACATGTTAAATCTGAGGAAACTGCATTTCAGATTTATTTACCTTGATGTCAGTGGGTTTAGACATTTATTTATTAATAAACATGTCCCTTATTTTGTGACAAGCTGTATGGATATGTAGGACCCATTATCTCCTGATAATCATAGGAAATATTGTTGGTATGTTGATATTTCTGTGTTATGAACACAAAACTAGCTGCAAGTCTCTTAGAATACTAGATTTGTTTTATACATTAAGAACTGTGTACTGCTTTCTGTAGTGTATTACTAGTTTGTTAACACTTGTTAAAATGTTACACTACAGTTATGCAATGGTTTACAGAATTCACAAAATTATTTTTTATCATCTTGAGAATTAAAACAATTTTTCATCTGAAAACGTGTGGAATACTTTTTGTCTCTTAAATTACAAAATAGGTTTTTTTTATAATTTACTTTTAAAGTTAAGCAGACACCAGAGAAGAAAGATTAGGTAAGACCACTGTAGAATATTAGGCTTTATTTGTGTGAAAAATATTTCAACATTGATCTCATAGTGTCCTGCTGAATATTTTGAATTCTGAATTGTATTTTCTAGAACAGGCATCTTTCAAAATGTATAGCTGTTGATTAGCTGGTCAGTAATATTTAGTAAGGCTTCATGTTGGTGTCCTTTGGCACAATAGCATGATAGCTCTCTGGAGACAAGCCATCAAAGAGGTAGCATACCAGTTGCTCGGCCTGGAGGAGTGAAAAAAATAATTACAAGGTTCCATGTTGATGACCAACAAAAGACAAACACAGTACAACAAAGCTTGAAACATTGCATGTGGTTGTTTTTCAAAGAGTAGATGAAGAGGCGATATGTTTTAAACCGGGTAGAGAAAAAAAACACTTGAGAGAAAAATGAATCACGTCAGTGTGAATTTTCACTCAGAAAATTACCTCTTTCTCTGTGTTTGGGTAGATAATCATTTCCCCCACTTTTTCCAAGTCTGGCCTCTCTCTGTAAATCCTACAATGGGAAAGTAAAGGCAACAGGAAAAGAGTTTCATACAGATTGTCTAAATGCATGTACAATAGCCTTGACCAGCCTGTTTCCCTACCTTTTAAGGATAAGGGCAAGACAAGTCACAATGTTCTCCTTCTGCAGAACGATGATGAGACAGGGACCCGTGTGAAGACAAACCATCTTTAAAGGACACAAGACCGGGAATGCGTAGGCATTTACTGCAAGAAAATATAATGTTAATTTAAAGCAAGTTAAGTCAGAACCACCCTCCTCACCGTCCCATTTCTCTTCGATGGTGTTGCCAGTGTCTCAGTGACATGTTGCCTCTGCTTATCGTCCAGCACACTCAGCCTCCCTGCCACCAGGTGGCAGCCTGACTTCAGCAACTGCTCTAGCAGGTCCAGGTGGGAAGGCGCTTGGCTGAGCTGCAGAACATTTGAGGGCAGCAGGAGGCAGGTTGTCTGGCAGAGATCACTGTACATCACGGACCCTGGTACCAACAAACAAGCAAAACAGACTATTTTCCCCCCAGCACTTTACAAAGGTCGTCTGGAACTGAGTCATTACATATTTCAACATCCATTCCAGAACAATCCTTGCCATTGTGCCAATAAATTGGTAAATAATTTAAAAGGTCATATTTTGCAATAGGCTCTTTAATACCAGAATGAGCAATGTTCAATTTGTAGATTTCCCAAGATAGTTTAGTATACTTAGACTACTCAAGAGGATGTTTCTTACTGTGGGTACAACAGTGTTGCACTTACACAAGACAGATGAGTCCTAGTACTATTATTTCTTTTAGTCAAAACTTAATCTATCAATGCATGTGAACTGTCTGTTTTGTCCCAAGTAGTATGAGTCAAAACAGGAGAAAACGAGTTGGTATTGCAGCATGCAGAGCATAGCTGGCCATACTTGATCAGTAGCAACTGAACTTATTTTTTATTAATTAGAATGCTTGCTTGAAACAATTTGTGGTTTTGTGCTTCAGATAGGCCTTATATATAACTTCCAGTGAGGCCATGAAATGTTTCACTTGTGCCATGAAAGTAAAACCATTCAGATAAGTAGTCCAGACCTCCGTTTAGTCCTGCTGCCATTGGAAGTGAGTGTGAAGCCATTTCCTTGGCCACTGGAGCCAGTGTGCTGCTCTGTTCACGAGCCAGAGAGGCCTCAGGGTCTGAGCACATGCTGAGAATCTGAAATATCACAACAAACAAATGATTGGCTTTGATCAATCTGAAAATACAGGCCATGCACACACACACAGTAGGTAATCAACCAAAAGGTTTAACAGCTTGTTCCTTGTGCCATTGCCACATGTACCTGCTCTTGTCTCATTGTGGTGGTCTCTTTGCAGCACAGCCCCTCTGGGAAAAACCTCTTCACATCCTCAATAGCTCTCTGATAAGATCCTGATCCTACAACATTAGATACTGACATGTTAAACGTAGCATAGCAAGCCATTCTGTTGCTGGGTTGCAGTTGATTTGACGCTCTGGAATGTGCACCAGTACGGGGTTGAGGGAACTGACCGTAGATGCCGCTGTGTGAATGACCCGAGCTGTAAGAGGCCCTCCACAGAGACTGATCCTGAGTGCAGGCCTGGTCCTGCTGCTCGGGGCCGAGCACATCCAGCAGCCTCTTCACAGCATTCTCCCTCTGCAGGCAGAGAGCCAGAGATGGGCCTGAGCACAGGTACTGCACCTGGCCTTCAAAGTCTGAGGGCTCCTACACAGCACAAGGAGACAGAAAGACACAAGGATTGTCGAATTATTAAAGCCTATAATCCCATCAACAGCGGGCTATTTTTGTAATTCTACATTTGTTTTCACAAGTTACATTTTCTCTGGACACCAGCGAAGCAGCAGTGCTTTTGTCTAAGGTCACCACACACAGGCCCACCACAGTGAAGCCGCTCAGCTGGACTTTACTGAGTATTTGTGCCACAGCACGATTCCAGACTCTCGGCTTGAACAGGCACAGAGTGAGCAGCATCTGTGGATCTGAACAAAAAGTTAAACTGTTCACAAGGTCATATCCCTAGAGAACCAACTCTCTGTACCATTTATTGATGAAGCCAATTCATATTTTGAGAACCAAACAATTACAGGAAATCTTACAGCATGACATAGAGCTAAGTAAATTTAATTGCCTCCCGTCATATTCCTGTTTACTCCATTATGAGATTACCCTTATGAAATCAATAGCACACTAATATATTCTCAGTCTGGAGGAAACAAACATGGAACTGCATGTCATAAAAAGTGTGTGTGTGCAAATACAGTCAAAGATAGTTTCTCATTTTAATTGCTCAAACCAACACCATGACGTTAAACTGAATCATCTGAACGCACCTTGCACCATGGAACGGAGCACAGACTCCCTTGGAGAATCTAGAATATAAGGATATTGGTAGGAATTGATACTTCTCAATTGTTGAGATTCCATACATGGAGTATACAGGAGTGTGCCATTTGGTAGTGAAATCAATATTAAACAAGTTTAACAATACAGCTATTCGAATATTTTTAGGTGGGAGAACTTGACATCTGTCATATTGGGAGTCATTCTTGTGACTGATAATACACACCATGCATGCTGCAGGTTCGGGGCAGGAATTTCAGTAGTGGGCGAGCACTGTGATCTGTAGAGAGAAGAACTATGATGACTAACTTATTCATATAGTTGAACATGAACATAGTTACAATGCATAAAATATGACATGTATATATTTTATTAGCCACCAAGCAGTGCATTGCATATCTTGTTGTCTTCAGCGATTACAATGACTTTCATTGAGAAATACCTACTGTTACGGTTTCAGTCACATACCAATCATAAGCACCTATTCGTTCATTTTTCTGTCTCAAATGCTCAAGAATTGCACAGAAATGAAATGTCTACCTCAGTAAAACAAATAGACAATTCTCACACATCAGCCAATTTCTAAGGGCTCACTTAACTCTAAATGGAACATCCGTCAAGAGAGTCAATTTGATATTTGATATTTGATTGTATGTTATGAGCAGTGCTCACTGAACTTACCTGGAATCATCTCTCCCTCGGTAAAGAAAAGCAAGGCTTGTCTGAAGGCCACTTCAGGGGTGGGTGACATCAGTGCGCTCAGGTTACCTGGGTAACTGTGCGGTAGGAGCTTCCGCAGTGAAACAAAAGCATCAACCCGCCTGAGAGCACACACTAGAGCAGGGGATGACATCAGGCTGACCAGGCTGCCATGCCACAGCTGGTCTCCCACCTCGTACGGACTCAGCTCTTGGGCCTGCTGTCGAGTCAACCAAGGCAGCCACTTCACCCCAAGCAGCTCATGTCCAGTGTGCTCGGCATCGCCTTGGAAACCAATAAAGTTAGTCAAGGCTGGCAGGGGAAGGTGAAGAGGATTTTGGTGTACTAAAATGGTCATCAGTTCAGGTCAGTCCATCAGAGGGGAGACTGTCCATTCCTGTATACCAGGGATCTATCAAATGCATTGACTACTATAAGGAAGTAAAAGTTGTGTCATCATTTTATAAGCAAGTGAATTTTGCTGATGTCACAGAATGTTTGATCTTACTTACAGATTCTTTGTGGTGTTTAGCTTTTACGGGTGGTTGCTATACTTTTTTATTTAACCCCCTGTAGTCCCCAAACCCCAGCACAGGCTGTGTTTTGAGAAAAACTTCACCCACCTTCTGGTTCCCCTGTCAGTACTCTGTGTAGGAGGCTCAGTCTCTGGCTCATATCCTTCCCATGCAGGGTAAAGATCACCACCTGCTCCATCTCAGGGTTGGATGGACACTTCTGACGGGGCAGGACCACACCAAAAGGTTCTGGCACGGTCCACATACACCTAACTGAGAAGAAAACGTGAGAAACAAGAATGGGCAGCAGAATCTCCACAAACACTGAGTGCACAGTGCTTACCAAAGTTATTGAGCAGGCTGGAGCTGTAGGGCAAGATGTGGAAACAGCTGCTTGGCTCCACTGCTTTGACACCATTGAGCCTGGAGCAGATGCAACCCAGCAGCTTTTGTGCCTCAAACTCTCTCATCAGGGCTGAAATGACACAACAACCAACTAATGTCACTTTAATAAGAAAGAAAAATATGGCAATGGATTTCTTCTGTAGTGTCTGTCTGCAGTTTCCTCAATATGAAGTTTTCTTATGCATTCAGACTTAATGGTTACTTTTCATATTGTTTGTAGAGATTATTTATGTAATAGATGGGATTTTAGGTGAGATTTGCTACCTGCTGGCAGACTAGCACAGTGGTGCAACGCATTCTCCCTCCTTAGTAGTAGGATCAGACTCAGAGAGGACAGCACCACCTCCTCCTGATCCACGGTTACAGTAGGAGGATTGCAGAACACAAGTATCTGGAGAAAACACACAAGAAGGCTTCAAGAGTATGATAAAAAAAAAAGAGAGAGATAAAAGGACAAAGAAAAAAATCTGTATTCATTTAGCTGTGGTACCCCCACAGCTGAAAAACCGTTAATCCTTAACCCTCACTCTCCATATCTACAAAAAAGGAAACACTGGAATTCAATTAAACATCTGTTCTGAAATGCAATCAAACTTCTACTCTATTATTTTCTATTCAGTTCTGTTCTGATATTATTATGATGAAAGCTTCTGAAACTGGATCCATAAAAGCATCCTGTTATTCTACCTGCTGGCTGGTGAGTCTGAAGGCTTTGGCCCACTTGCTGCGCAGCTGCAGCCTCTGCAGCCCCCTCAGACTGAACCCTCTGCGTTCACATACAGCCAGAACTTTGCTGTAGCAACATGGAGCCACGACAGGTGACACCACGAGAAAAATGTCAGCTGTGCAGAGAGGGAGATGAGAGAAGTAGAGGGCTTAGTAGTTCTATTAGTGTGAGAGTAATATGTGGACACAAAATAAGTTCTTTTTCCTCATGACTTTTTTAGTTCACCGTTGAGTTACCTTTAGTTGTGGCACACAGAAAGGCAGATGATGTGGTTAAATTGGACAAGCTGCTGCTTACTCTATCCCCTGCAGGTACCACTCTACGTACACAAGGGATGTTTTGTTATTACTTGGTTGAAAGTCACTGCAACACCATTATAGTAACAAATCAGAGTTAATACCATAAAGGTGTCATATTCAGTGAGTGAAATGTTATTATATTGAGTTACTGAAAGAAGCACCAGGATACAAAGTGAATTTGTTTCTTTGTGTACCTGAATTGTTGTGGTGCTTGCTAACTGTGTGACACATTCATGACTTCACCTGATAGTAGCCGCATTCCAATGCAGACTGAATTTCTACTACCACTGTTCTAATAGACCAACTATATTCAGGAACACTGTATACACTATATTCATAGAAAAAGTTTGTTGTGCGACAAATACACACTGAGCTACTGACTGAGAAATGCTGTTGTGATATGTTGCCATATTTTCAGCTTAGCTTAGCTTAAGCATTGGTAAAAAATAACTTTGTAATGTTGTAATGTTGATTATTGGTCACATACAGTACCTCTTACATATAATAAATGTGTGTACGTCTTTAACTGCTATTCTCTCGTATGTCCTAAATGCAGCCTCTTGCCACTATAACATTTCAGTAATAGAGCTGCATGATGTCCTGTTGAAGTTGTTTAAGTATGGACTGCATCTTTAACTCTGTAAATGACTGTGACTAGGTGGAATCCAAATTCCATGTAGGCAAAGCAAAAACAAATCAAACAACTCCCACAGTATTTTGGCAGCTGCCTGTAGGTGTTTCATCATGGCTGCTTATTGAGAGCTGTCAAATTTGACTTTTGTTTCAGTATATATTATATTGTTAATACATTTTTAAAATAGTGTCTATTTTCAAAGCATTTTCATGTTATCTCCAGTCCCTATATCATAACTAGGCTTGGTTTGGGGACTTCTCCCTAAACAGCTATTTCAATCCTTTAACTCGGCCAGCTTGGCTGTATTTATGAGGTTTGCATCTTTGGAAATAAGGTGGATTGCAACTGTTCATCAGTCTGGATCCAGTGCTGAATGAAAGAATATATTTTTAAAGTTTGTTTAAAAATGTTATGCATGAATTGCTGCACAATATTTTTTTCTTAAATACTTATTTATAGTAATTTATTATTAACTATGTTTGGTCAATTAAAATCCTAAACTGTAATGGATTTGAAAGAGGAGACACACAAGCTGCTTAATGCCCCATCATAATCACCATGATATATTGAACATAATCAGTTGTACTAATGAGTCAATAAGCTAATTATTGCATTAATTAGCACATAATTCGACTGTATGTCAACAAACAGAGGGTAAGTGGCAATAAATAAAACATTCACACAAAGTCAAAAATATTGTGTTAAATGAAGTTGGATCTTGGCATTTTGATAACAAACCTGTTATTGAGAGGCTGACAGAGATCCTGTGAGCTTCCTACTTGAAGTCTTCCTGAAAACCACAAGCACAGTCCTCTGTGCACTTGACTGGCCGGGCAGGGGGAACAGAAGAGCGGAAGGACTTTGCTTCTGCAGTGGAGAGCGTTGACAGAAGCTGGATCTGCCTTCTTGGCCACCAGAGGATCTGACGGACCAGTTAAACTCTGCCACACTGAGCGGGCATAAGGACCACGAACAGCTAGGGCCAGGACAGGCTGGCAGGCCTCTTTACCTCTCTGGATATCTGGTATATCCCCTTAGAGTCAGAGGGAAAGCTGTTACTCAAGTAATAATTAAGTACACAGGGCTCTAGATGCTTCAGGTATGTCTTACCACCACTGTCACTCAGTAACCCTGATGGGGGATAGAGGAGTCGCAGACCGCTCACATCAAGTCCTGAGTCGAGGAGGAGCTGGAGGGTGTAGTGAATTACAAGGGGCTGGAGGAAGAAGGCTTTGTAACCCAGAGCAACTGCAACCTACAATAAACGACAAGTAATAACATCAATTCAAAATGTATCTTTTTACTTGCCATGACTGTGTTTTGGGGGATTGGGGGAACAAAGTATTGAAAAGTACATTCCTCAAGGACAACATCCCCACCTCTGTGTGCAACTGCTGTGTGACCATAGTCCTTCCCTTCTGACAAACAGGATCCAGGGTTTCAACAGTCTGCCAGTAAAAGCTTGGACTGAGACCAAATGTCCTATCTATTACCTGAAATATAAAGCCAAGGGAACAAAGTATAATCACCAGAAAGCACAACCATGTGAGTGTTTGGAAATCTGTTAAGCTGCACTCTGTCTATATTGCCACCTACCTGTGTGTCGGCGCTGACAGAGACAAAACAATTTAAGCTGGATGAAGGCAAGTGGATGGCTGAGGCATAGCTTTGTTGGTCCAACAGGATTTGGAGCTGAGGTAGCCAGTGAGCAATTACACTGAGCGAGGTGTGAGAGAGAAACCTGCAGACACGGTGATGGAACATGTTGTGGGTATCCATATGTCTTTTCTAGGGAAAAAACAAAAACAAAAACAAAGAATAGAGCATCAATCCTCATATCATAATACATGGTGAAACCTAATGAGTGAGTCTACTTTCTTTTGCCATTCACCCTTGATTTATAACAGTGTTGAGAGCTTTCTCCGTGAGACACTGCTAATACATGCAAAGCCAATCCATCCTCCCGCCACAGCTGCTGAAGTCCTGCAACCCAAAATGGGACTTCTGCACTGGTCTTGTCTTCATTACACCGAAGGCCTGGGCCGACCTAGTAGACACAGACCGGTGACCTCTATGTGCTGTGGCATCAACTCAGTCTCACAAATAACTAACTCTGGCATGCGTTTGGAGAACGAAGAAATTACTTACTAACCAAAGACAGAAACCAAACCACTAAAGCATTATATATGTGTGATTTGGCTACAGCTGAATCCAGATTTTTAACTTTTCCATGACTGTTGCCTGTGACCACACCAGGGCTGGAAAGGCTGACAGTCAGTAGCACACACTCCTTATTTTCAATATCTGCTGGTAGATTATTGATGGACTGTAGGTGAGATGCTTCCTGAAAGACAAAATACATTAAGTACATGTGTAAATGTTTCAATAGTGTGTTAATTTCTTGCTGTTGTCTATAGCTCTTACAACATCGTAAAGAACATCGGTCTCCTCAGCAGCTGGTTGCTTGCCACTGACAGAATGAGTCGGGTGATGCCTCTGCAGTTCCTTGAGAATTTGCTGGTGTTGTTCATGCTGTGTCTGCTTAACTTGCTGTCTCTGTTGTTGGTAACTTATAAACGCATCATCATTGTTAGGACACTTGTCTAGTCTCAGTGTTGTGGAACTTGCTAAATGAAATTAACATGAGAATCCATACCTCTGCTGCTTTAGCTCTTCAGCTGTACTTTGCTGAGTGCATGGTAAGCTTTCCACTTCAGGTTTTTTGGGCTTGGACTGCACAGGCATAGATTGTTTATCTACCAACAGAGGTGGCATGTTATGTCTGAATGTGGGAACTAAAGGTTGGGAAGACTTGTCTGTCAGTTCCTCTCCTTGGTTTTCCAGCACTGACTCAGGAGGATCTGTGCACTTATTGGAATGTTTGCTCACATTTCCATTCATTTCCCTTAATTTCTGAAGTAACATAGCCTTGCCAGTTACTTCCCTAGAAGAAGAGCAAAATGACAATGTGACCGCAAATAAAATTGGATGGACTGAAGCATGACTCATACTTCTAATCCACTAATATTTACCTGTCCCCCATCCATGATCCAGGCTGCTCTCTAAGATTGTGTTTCTTTGCAGGTGGTATTTCCTGGTGAGGGCTGTGTTTGGCTAGTGTCTTGGATTCTGATGAAATTCTGGGGCATGTTCTTGGTGTTTTTATCGAAGGATCAGAGCAACATAAGTCAATATATACAGCCATATGATCCTTGCAGCTCAGCTGCAACTCTGCTGCCACTGATTTACTCCACACACTGTTCTGTCTGCATGACACAGACATGCTTTGTGTTTTTAGCATTATGTTATAACAGAGCTTTACTAGTTATTCTGACTAACCTGATATGGGTGGGACTTGGCACAGGCTCTGACTGAGACACAGGCTCTGATTCAGCCCCAGATGACTGGTGCTTGCAGAAAGCGACTAGCCTTTCCATTATATCCCCCTGGGCACTTTCACTGCCATAGTCTGTAAACAAAATTCAGGTTGATTTTGAATTTATAACATAAGTATATTCATTTACACACATATCATGAATGACATGTAAATGAGTAAATACCTTATTCATTATTAGTTTTTATTATTTATCATTTATATATTCAGTACACACATTGGGACTTGTGTTATAGCTGTACTTACCTGCATGTGTTTTAGTGGATTCACCTGATAGACATTCTCGCACGGACACTCCATCCTCCTTGAGAGTTTGGAGGATATCATCCAAATCCAACTGGTCAAGCAGCTGATTTTATTTGCATTACAAACACAAAAGGTTGTTGGATAATAAAGTACAAAATCTGGTGTTTGTTCACCCCTGTCAAACATCTGTATTCAATAATGATGGAGAAATATTTCCTCATGTTTATTTCCCAAACTGGAAACTCACCGTAAATGAGAGAACTGTGAGACTGTTATCAGATTCCATGTAGTCTAAATGTGTTTTTGCAGAGGCATTTAGTTTGGCTCCAGACTGCAATGTTTTGTTCTTGCTAGCGACAGTCTGCAACGTGTAAACAAAGAAAGGAAAGGAAAGGAAAGGAAACAGCACATCAGTACATTTGGGCGTTTATGCTCTACTTTGGCTCTAGCATGATTTATTCTCCTTAGGAATGTGTGGTTGCCAGCAAATACAACCAACTTACCTTGAAACTACCAGAAGAGTGCGGTGTGACCTGCTGATGTACAGCAGTGCTTTTCACAGCTTCATCTTCATACAACTTCAACGTAA
>OMKZ01016718.1:60416-77841 GCA_900302535.1 Neoniphon sammara
CCGCACACACACACACACACACACACACACACACACACACACACACACACACACACACCAATCATCATTATTCAAGTTCCAGATTGGTTTATATAGTGCTGTTAATTCCAGTTCAGGAAGTCTTTAGATCACTTATTAGGGATAACATTAAGATAGATTAAACTTATCAACTGACCTCGGGCTCAGCATCTTCCAGTGAAAGCCATTGTGGTCGCTGAAATATGGTTATGTTCTCTTCATTCTCAGACTGTAAAGTGTAATGTTTGGCTGCTTTAGTTCATGAACGCTGTACTACGTTGTTGTCGATAGTGTTAGCTTAACTTTAGTTAACACAGACAATTACGTATATTTTTAAGAAGGAAGAAACTTACTGATGAAGAATCCGACTCGATAGACGGTATATGTGGTTTGACGCTTTCCAAAATTGCATTCCAGTATGAGGGAGGATTCGCGTCCATTTCACCGCGTCAAAAAGAGCACGTTTTCAGGCGAGATATATATGTATAAATAAATGTGTGTGTATATATATACGTGTAAAAAACTGGTTTACTTTATTCAGCGCTTGTCAGGTGAAATCACGGATTTGTTTCCAGCAACTAGGTGTCTTTGGTTGCCGTGGCAACGAAAAGCAGCACGCGTGCTTCTTCGGTACTGATACCTCCAATTGCTGTCGGAAATATTGCTACTTGAGCCGCACATGAATAATCAAGCAAAGTGACTGCAATAGAGCTGGCTAATGTAGTACTGTGGTTTGACATGTGATTTACCCATTTGAACCACCCGTTCACCAACAGGTCTTTCTGTACCAGGTGATTATTCTTTGGGTTGAAGATTTGACACAGTAGTTAGCTCTGTGCTCAGTAAAAGCCCATATAGCCTATCATAAAACCCTGCAAGGCTGTCGGATGGAAATTTAACTATATGACACTGATAAATGTTTATAGCATTCACTGTTGCCTAGGGGAATTTGTGAAAGAGACACCGAAAACAACATGGCAATTTTAGTCTTTTATGGAGCTAAGTCTTCTATGTACAACGACTTGTGTGTATTTTTGTCCCTTGTTTTTCTCAAATGTTCAAATAGTTCACAACTTCAGATGAGTGAAACTTAAGTAATTGTAATTTATAAACTCATTGAGAATTATGTGAAACTCGTGACGTCAGGAGTTACTCTAAATGTTACTTTTCCTAGGCGCAAAAACACACCACCCTCCTTCTTACTGCCCCGAAGCTAATGATTTCATGTATTGATATATAACACTAGCT
The DNA here is from genome assembly GCA_900302535.1 of Neoniphon sammara. Taxonomy (NCBI): domain Eukaryota; kingdom Metazoa; phylum Chordata; class Actinopteri; order Holocentriformes; family Holocentridae; genus Neoniphon; species Neoniphon sammara. The sequence continues at coordinate 61,683 of OMKZ01016718.1, forward strand.
GTGTTTGACAGAAGCCTAGGAGAGGGGATCTCTCCTAGGCTTCTGTCAAACACAGCTAGTTTACAGTTTACATACCTCCACTGTGTGATGTCAACTTATCAGTCAAACCTTGCTGTGCATGGAAATGACACATGTACAGTTACTCAGACAAATAGCAATGTGGCAGCACTGTCCATGCACAAAAAACTTTTTGTGTGTGTGTGTGTGAAAATGAAGATAAAGATATATTTTATGGATTTTCTGGACTTTGGATTGATTTTACTACAGTACAAACTGTATTTAAAGTCACCAGCATGGGTGGACCAAATACCAAATAACACCAAATAACATTTTTAGTGACAGAGCTAGATAAATTTTAATTCATTATAGCTCTAGATCCTGCCTGTACCTTTTTCCATTTATTTATTCATTGTCATTATACCCTCCAGCCCAGTTGTATCTTTCTTAAATTGTGATGGAACAAAATGAATTATGTTTAACAGGCTAATGGATTTAACTTAATATTCAAATTAAATGAAATATTTACACTACATATTACATATTAATAAGTATATATATTAATAATATTATTATTACTACTAATAACAATACTTTCCAGATGCCTTTTTTGTTCTTGTTTTTCTTTTAATTTTTTTATATGGCTTTGTACAAGGATCCCAAACATTAAGTGATGTATCATGCATCTTATATACAGTACATCTTTCCATTTATATCAGTATAAACTGAATCAACTCAAAAGTTTTCCTGTAGATTGGGGTCCACAGCAAAACTGAATTTGATTTTTCCTTTCCTGCAGAAATACAAGTTACTTATTCAAGTCACGTTTCACCACAACTAAATCATTCAACATAACTTGAGAAGCTGAAGCAAAAGAAATATTGGTTTCCTCAGTGGACAGAAAAAAAAACCCCAAAACATATTCATTTTGAAATACTGTTTGAAAAAATTACATCTATCCAGCCGTGAGATGGCACATTGATTATCTGTTAAAGATCTATGTGAAATTAGACCTTGACTCACTTTGTATGCATTTTTATTGTCTAACAAAATCAATGTAACCGTTTGAAACTTGAGATCAGAAATTGAAATTGTTCAAAATATTGAAGATCCAAAAATCTTTTGTTATAAAATAGATTCTGTGATCATGTCAATAACTTGTCCAATCAGCAGCTGAGGAACTGGTCATTGTCAACATCCCGTAGGTCCTGCCCGACTAGGCTTGGTGGGCTGCTGCATGTAATATTGTTGTAGATGGTGACAGTAGTGTCAGGCTCTTCGCCCTCTGCATGGGTCTCCACTCGCCGAGGGATTACCAATGGATTCCTCAAGCTGTAGTTTCTGAGTGGAAGGGCTGAACAGTCACATTCCCACTGGTTCCCGGACAGCAAAAGTTTTTCCATACTGTCTGGGAAATCAGGAGAAAGGTCCATCAAAGCATTGTCTCTCAGGTCAAGGTAGCGCAGCTTGGGCAGCAGCTGCCGTGTGCCATTCTGCAAAATTTGTCGAAAAACATTGTTGGACAGTAGTAAGTACTCCAGATTGTTAAGGCCAGAGAACATGGGGGTTGTGAGAGCCTCCATCTGGTTAAAGCTAATATCTAGCCCCAACAGGCCCAAAAGGTCCACAAAGCTCTGGGGCTCCACCACAGAGATGTTGTTGTGCTGCAAGAACAGTCGCCGTAGGCCAGAGAGTCCAGTGAAAGCTTGGCTTGTGACCTTGGTTAGACAACCTCTGTCCAGATGAAGGCTGTGCAGCTTTGACAGTCCTTTGAACACTTGGTCTGGCAGACTGTGGAAACAGCTTCCAGACAGGTTGATGACCGCCACGTGAGAGAGACCTGTGAAACTACCCACTTGTGCCTCCTGCACCTGGTTGTGCTCTAGCTCCAGGACCTCCAGATGACCGAGCCCCTCAAAGACCCTCTCCCCCAGGGCACGGATCTTGTTGTAACTGAGACGTAGCTCTTCTAAATACTGTAAATCTCGGAAGGTCCTGGGCCTAATTCCAGTTATAGAGTTGTTGGAAAGACGCAGCACATGAAGACTATGGAGCCCCAAGAAAGTCTCATCATGGAGAGCAGTTAGTCTGTTGTTTGTGAGATCCAGCCATCTGAGCGACTTCATGCCCACAAACGCTCTGGGCGCCACTGTCACAATCTGGTTCTGGGCCAGGTAAAGCTTTTGCAGTTTAGGGAGTTTCACAAACACATTAGCTTTAATGACCTTAAGGTAATTTCCAGTTAGATCCAACTCTTTAAGCTCAGTGAGACTTTGGAAGAGCTGTGGCTGTAAGTACGCAAGTCTGTTCCCTGCCAGAACCAGCTCCCTTAGGCCAAGCAGATCTTGGAAAGCCGTCTCAGGTAAGACTGCCAGTAAGTTCCAGCCCAGGTTGAGAAGCCACATATGTGAGAGGCCAGCAAATAGCCTTTCCTCGATACGAGAAATCTGGTTATTGTGCAGACTAAGTGAGGCAACGTAAGGTGTGTTCTGGAAGATCATACTTGGTAGCGCTCGGAGATGATTTCGCTCAAGATGAATGTGTGCTAGTGACCTAAGCCCTTTGAAAACCTGAGGGTCAAGTGTCACCAACTGGCCACTCTGTAAATTCAAAAAGTCCAAGTTGTTAAGATCTTTAAAAGCCGATGCTGGGAGAGTGGTGAACAAGTTGCCATCCAGCCAGAGGGAATGTGTGGTCTGTGGTATGTCAGCTGGGACTTGTGTTAGGTTACGAGTGCTGCAGTACACGTTGAGCTCCAAGCTGTAGTCATCATGCAGACAGGTGCATCCCTTCGAACATGGAATAGGCTCTTCGGTCAGCTTGTCTCCAGCTGTGTCAGGGTCTGGCAACACCAGTGATGTTCCCAGTACCCAAAACACCAACAGCACAATGGTTTGCATAACAGCTGTGGGTAGTGTATCAAGTTGCATTAAGCATCAAAACATCAAAACATACTTATACAGAAAATTCAGTCTCTTTTAGATTCAGATCAGATAATAAAGAGCTGATGTTGTTGAAGTCCGATGCCTCACTTTTTGTATAATCAAATTATTTTACTATAATTTTGCATTGTTCTAAACATTTTTGTTTAAAATCACATTGCATCATCTTACCTTAAGTTTGCGTGGTCTTTAAGCTGGACAGACACAGTGAAATACTGAATGATTGACCTTTGTGCAACTGTTTGAACGCTGAATGGAAAGTCTGCCAAGCCCCCAAACTTTTTTTTTAAAGCCAGACCGACTGAATCTGTACAATTAACCCATTAATTTCCATTTGGCCTCTGCTGATTTTTGCTACTAAGTTTGGTAGTAAGGGTCTTGAATTTGTGGTTTTTAATAATATGTTTTGTCAGTGACTAATTGCTTGTAATTACACATTGATCATCAATATAAACCTTATTTAAAGTTTAAAACGTCCTAACCAGATCACAGCCTCAGTAAGTTGCTTCTTATGCTACTTAATCAACCATGAAAACTACATATATGAACTTGAAATATTCTTCATATAGCTTACACATACTATATTTAACAGGCTAATAAGGGATCATGTTAAAGTGGCCTTTACTGTTTACTAAAGTCAGAGTCCTGTCACTACGTGCGTTTGCTGTAGATTTTTGCTGCTGTGCCTGGTGTGGTAAAGAGATAAGATGAACCCTGTGCACCAAATCCAAAGCTGATATTATATTTTTTCTTCTCTTTTGTTAATGGTTTACTGATTACAAAGGACATTTGGCATGAAAAAGGATGATGTCCCACTTGTGAATACAAACTGTCAAGTGTGCACCTCAAATTCACTATTGATTTTAGGGTATAATGAAGGACAACTAGAAATTTAACTCCCCTACATCCACCTTGCTATATTTGAATAAAATCAACAACCACGCTTCAGCATGTGTTAGAGGCTTGATCTAGACTATAATGGCACCAATATTGATCTTTTTTTATTTGATTTGACCATGCAGGATAGGATAGGATTGGTTCCAGAGGTTCATTTCCGAATCACGTCTATGACTGTAATGACTAACTTGGTGTTTATTCTCTTTCTTGGTATCTGGGTTCTTTTCAACAACCATGAACGGGTCATGCTCTGAAGGACAAACAAATGCTGATAAAACTGTGTCCTTGCACGTGAATTTTAGTGTTAACGCTGGCTTCCTAACACTAAAGAGAAAATTCAACAAGTTGAACTCATCATTTAGCATTTAAATACTGACCTAAAATACTGAACTCAACGTTTCAGAATGTTTTGCTAAATATTTTGTCAGGGAATCATGACCTAAAACATGCTCACTTTTACCCCTGGGAATCAGTAAATTATATTATCATATAAAGTTCCAATTACAGTTGGCATTTAGCAGACGCTTTAATCCAAAGCGATGTACAAGCAGGTGAAAAGGGCAGAATGAGGAGAGGATTGTGTTTAATTTAATTGTAGCAACAAGCATGACATGTCCTCCAAGTTTGTAACATTTAGGCCATCCCTCAAGTCTGCTTCAATTTGTTGCAGAGAATAATTACACAGGGCATGTGATGCATGGCACAAACCTTGTCTACATCAGCACCTTAAGGTTTATATTAAAAATATTTATTGAGAAATGCATTACCTTATTCATCTGTATTATATGTAAATGCTTATAATTGTTGGTGGTAATTTTTCCCATATGCTATAGATTTGTTTGTTTAGGTTATGGGCTCACACACATTCAATGGAATATGTGCTTCAATTTTGACATTTAAGGCTAAAATCATAACTTTTACTGTGTAAAACATATATATTCATTGCTTTATATATTAAATATTCATCATTGTACAAATAATACATTGGATTTTTCTTTGTCACAAGTATCCTATTTTCTTGTAGTACTGCTCATTGTAAAGTTTCAGTTATTAAATGTCACAACTGAGAAATATCTACATATGGAAACATCACTTAAATATTTGCAAGTCCAATGATGATGGATTGGGGGGGAAATGCAGAGAAAGATCAATAATGAAGAGCAGATCTTGCACACCTAACCATGTGCATTCACTCAGCTTTATTCTGCTCACAAAGACTAATATCTCATCTAATTTGAGCAAATATAGCCGAGTACAGTCCATTATCCACTATAGGGGCTCAGCATTTTGTAGCTATTACAGAGTTTTTGTAGTAGAGTTTGAATAATCTTATGAATCCTCATTTCTTCTCTTGCCAGCAGAGAGCACTGCTGTTCTTTTGTCACAACCAGGCTCAACAAGTTACTGTGTCCTTTGTCCACAAAGGGCTCTCTGAAGCCTCTAAAGGAAATAGTAGTTGTTTTATGTTGAACATTTAGTGAGGTTAGACTATATAGCAACACTCTATATAGTAACAACATATAGGCTTTCTCATCATATATTTTGATGAGAAGGGCTTTATGCAGCATACAATATACTAAATACAGGAAAGGTGTTAGGCTGTTTTGGTTAGGTAGAAAATTAAATAACTGTAAAAAACAAGGTAATAAAACACTGCACTTTTTATGTCTATTCCAGTCAAAAAGGAATGGCTGCCTCAGTGAGTTGTTTCATGATCGCTGCTCCCCAGACAAACACCTCTAATTGGCTCATTCCACTGCACTCAACTAGACACAAAGGTTTCCAGGTTTGTCAGTTGCTGTGGACTCACTGTGAGTGCAGTAGAGAAGTCTTAATGGTGAGTGGCAGAGCTTGCTGCTGTGGCTGTAAATGTTTGACTGGGCTCTGCCTTACTGCTTCAAGAGGGATACATTTGTGAAATAATGCTGGATAAATTTTGTGCTTCCTCAGCAGTGGTGAACGGGCCTGAAAGGCATGATGTCAGTCTAAATTGGAAGGATTCATGCTGATCAGTGTTGAAACCCATCATACCCGCCTCCTTCCCTCTGCTTTTCTGCTCTTGACTGTCAGGAAATTCATGAAAAACAATACCAAAGAAGCCAAGTTCAAACTCCCAGCATTTTTAAAGACTTGAACTGTTCACTTTACATGTTATTAGTCCTGAAGATAATGCATGTGCCGTTTTCTTGGAGTCGTCTGTTGCTTCTCTTTTGTTTTGTGCAGACAGAATTAGATGTGAGTATGGTTTATCACATTAGTTACACGACAGAACAGCCTTACAACCATTCCTCAGTATTCTCCCACAGGTTTTGGCTGGAATACAATGTCATCGCTGCACCCCCTCCCTGTTTCTCCCTTCGGATCTCTTTGTTTGGCTCGACACTGTTTACTCTGCACTCTGACTTAGTAGCAGAGAGGATCATATGCTCCCCATTTAGCCCACACATGGTGAGTAAATCTACAAATCTGTGATGACTGTGCATCGTAGCCCACCTACAAAAACGAATGTGAAATATTTATCGGTGTTAAATGCAAAAACTCTCTTCCCCGGTGGAACACATCCAATTTATCAAAGATTTGTGCAGCAATGCAGAAATTTGTAGTTTGGCTCTGATCAGATCTCTTTTCAGGGAGACTGTGGTAGGGAGGTACACTGTCACTTTTAGTGTGTTAGTGAAAACAGAGACCACAAACACATACACAATACATCATGAAAAACATAGCTTCCTGGTGTTGGAGCAATATTATAAAGTGGATAGTTCATTTCCTCATTCCTTCCTTCTACCATTTGGTTGTCACCTACCAAGGATGATGGATAGCGAACACTGCAATGAATGACCGCCAATTCAGAAACAACTGGAACATAGGTATGAGAGCACAATAGTGACATTTATTTATCTATTTATTTATTTATTCATTCATTCTTTGCACCAGTGATTAGGTCAGGTCATGGGTCATACCTCATCATACCAAACCAGTATTTCCCTCCTACTTTACATTTTTTTTAATTGTCCAGGGCAGCATAACGGAGCAGCCAACATAAGCCTCTGTATTGGCAAGCGTTTGCCTTGCTGAGGTATCCTTGAACAAGACATCCCTACCAACTCAGGTGTGCTCTGTGTCTGACCCTGTGCTCTGATCTGCCTCTGGGAGGTGTGAAGCAAAAATAGAATTTCTCTACAGGGAATAAAGTATCCTATTGTTGTTGTTAAAATTATTACTGTTTTATTATCATTATTTACATTTGAATTAACATTATTGAAATGGATATTAAAATTAACACTATGTTGACTTATGGTTACTGTCTTACTATATCACATGATTAGTACTGTTGTTATGTTGGTATGTGGTTGCTTTCTTATTAAAATAAATTGTAAATGATGTTGCTGGAATAAAACACATAGAAAATTCTGCACTCCACCTAATTAAATATGTGCTTGTGACTGACCTATTAGTACTTGGTCATGGTGTTTTGTTTTGTTTTTTTTAATTTGGGCTGCCATACAAGCAAATTATTGATGCACTGTTTGTTGTAATAATGGAGTGCCTCCTTGAAGTTCCAATTTTCAGGGTGCCTGCATAATCAAGCACAGAGCTGAGAGATGATAAGACAATTGCTTTTCATGTTGAACATACGCTGGTGGATTACAAAACCTTCATACGCGTACTCAGCTTCACCTTCAGGGCCATGCTAGGAATTTCTCTTTCACTTTTATAGACATACTACACCACTGAAAGGATCCATTTAAGATCCATTAAAAAATTCCCATAACATTTGTGAAACACAGAAAGCCAAACCCAATAGTTGTAGTACTCTATTGCCACACTTGGTTCCACGTGAACCTCAAACAAGTACATAAAAGCCAGCAGCTGAGTGCATTAAACTGAGCCTCAGGATGAAATATTTTACAGGCGAGGTGCTTTATATCCAACAGAGCCATAAAGCCACAGATTACACCTTGTGCTGGTGCAGAGGGCCTTTGAACATGCATAATATTAGACCCTTCTGTTGGTCTCATCTGTTGCTCATGCATGTTATAGTGAGCCAGCAGTGCGTAGCAGTGATAACAGCCATGGGAGCCTTAGTGATGACTTTCCTTTCCCTTTTCTGTTACTTTAACAAGGCCCACACATAATCCATCTCTCTTAGAAAAAAAAATTAAAAAAAGGAAAGGCACAATTGTGAAGCTCTTTCCTTATTCTCTGCTATCAGCTCAGTGGAGGGGTTTAATTGAGCTAAATTGTTTTCTTTGTCCCTGCACAGTAGAACAATCCAGCTTCCCCGACGGAAGTATGAAGAGTTGAATAACTTAATTTTAACACCTTAACATCCCACTTACCAGCTTTCCTTTTCTTTGAAGGTCAGTAGGCTCAGTCATTTACAGTCAACACTGCTATCTGCTGGCTGACTGTTTGGCTGGGACCTCCTCACAGTTATTTTAAACAAAACAAAGGGAATGATGTCTTCTTCGAGAGAGCCAACTGTCAAGCAGAGACGTTCGAAATTGATTTTGCGCATGCAGTCAGTGGCCTTTAACCCATTGAGGTGGTGGTGGATGTGAGTTGCTGTGAACCCTGGCACCACCTCAGCCCTTGTGACAGCCAAACACCCTCTACACCCCTGCAGCGGCTATTAATAACCGCTCTCAGCTCCCAGTCAACTCACAGCATTTCAGGAGCAGAGAGAAAGCATCGTCTTTGTCTTGACATCTGGAAGGCACCGGAACTCAGTCACTATGTCTTAACTGATGGTGATCATTGTGACCAGAGAAAATCAGTGCAGCTAATGACCCAATTAAGTCCTTTGGTTCTGCCAGTTAGCTGTGGAGGACAACTGCTGCCAGATCCTGTGGGGCTGTAACAGACAGCATGGAGATGTATGAGAGCCATTGATGGCTCAAAGTAAACAGGAATCAATGACTGATCACTTTATAAATTACCTGTAGAAGTGCAACTCATGTACATTTTCACTGCTCCTAATCTGTTACAATCCTAATACTGTTTTTAACCTGTTGCTAACACCAGGTTCAAACTGCTTTCTTTTCTTTTTGTATTCCTGAACTGAATATTGAAACATCCATTATTTGTTTATGTAAACACTATATTTTGCTGGTTGTCAATCTGTGCTCTTTTATTAGAGCTATATCCTAATATAAGGGAATTAATGTGCATAACAGCCTTGTCATACATGACATCATCTCACACAAAGATGTTATAGTGACTGGGTCTCTCACTGGTCTCTTATGAGTAAGAACTGCATACTAAAAGACTATGATCATAAGAAATATTGGTTTTATGAAACTTTCCTAATTTGAGCACTACCTAGATACATAGCCTACCAGTAGGCTATGTAGATCCAAATTATACAGACAGTTTGTTCCCATGAATGAATACACTTTTGTTGGCCTAACTTACTACCTGTCACCTAGAGCTGTCAAACCATGTGAGTTGGAGGGCGAGAGTGTAGGTTTTCATTCCAGTTGTCAGTTTGAGGAAGGAATACACATTCTGGTTCAGATTTTTCCAGCTCACATTTTTTCTTAAATCTCTAAAAAAATGACATGCTTCAAAGTTCCTTTCCGATCTCTCCTCATCCATTTAGCATAATTTCTCTGCACAGGATGTGAAGTCATCTGAAAACCAGGTAGTTTTCAGATAACGTTACATCGTCTATTCTTACAGTGGTGCCAACATTCAATGGTGGTAAGACCATGCAAGACGTTTAGATTAGATAAATGCCATACACTTGTCGTGTTGCTCAAAAGAAAAACCATATTTTCCATTGTGTACCAAAGTCAGCCGAGTTGAAGCATGCCGTTGATGTGGTAACCTCTTCGCGAAAGGTATGTGTTAAACCTCAAGGGTTGTATAGGATGTTAAGCTAACCATACACAGTTGGTTAACGGAAAAAGAATTTGAGCGCAGATAAGCTAACTTAGCTAACATTAGCTTGACAACAAATGAAACACAGCATCTCAATCATTAACTGACCTCAAAAACAGACTACATTTGTCTCAAAGGCACCTTGGTTACCAAATCATGTACCCAGCCACAGGAAAAGTTGTAACTGTTAGGCCTCCACATTTGTTTTAGGCTTTCATGGTATCCTGTGTAAAAGGACGTTCCCAGAGTAGTAGCTAGCTAGTTTGCTATTGTAAAGTTAAACAGACTTGACAGGTGCTGGTAAACATTTCATTTGGGTAAATGCACATTTTCGTCGCGTATAGATCGATTCTATCACAATATATTGAAGTGCCTCCGCATATTATATCTCTTCTTTTCGTACATGAGCTTCCACACTCATGGTACAATCTCGACTGATCTTTGACTTTGTCAGACACTCTGAAAAAATTCTTGTTATGGCTTCTGCTTCAGTTAGCTAAACTGAACACACAATTTGTATTTATCACTTTTGTATCTTGATATCTTGAAAGCACCTGGTTTACTGAAGATTGAAAAAAAAGTATTGAACTTCTCTAATATTATTTGTGACACTGTTATTTCTATCAGCTTCCAAACGTTTTGCCAGTTAATATTTTTTTGAGTCTATCAGTTGACATAGTCATTTTGTAATTGCTGTAGCATTATTGCAGATTGGTGTCTGAAATAACCAAATGTAGGTGCACTGTCCCTCACAAAAAAAAAAAAAAAAAAGTGATTTTTAACAGGGCACTGTTTGTGTCTATGGAGTTTTGTGCTTTCCAAAACAAATGTATATATGTATAAAAACTGAATGAGTAATTATGAATTGTAAAATGTGTGCTAACACTGATGCTGTTTAATGTAATTTTTTTTCTCTCCCTCTTGATTAATCAAAAATGTAATCTGCAGATTAATCGATTATAGCCACAGTTGTTAGATGCAGCATTCCTATGTTTAGAAGCAGTGGCATATCTCTGCCCACGTCCCATCTCCACTGTTAATGTGGCCTCCCTTTGCCTCCACACAGCCTCTAACAGTCTTTCTCTCCGGTCTCTGTCCTCGTTAGACAGCTGACAGCTCTGATGAGGTGATGTTGTACTTGACTAATTTGCTGTCTGAATTGATGGCCACAGTTAATTAAATGGCCTGGAGACTGATGGCTTTAGAGGGGCTAGAGTGCACTGGCTTAGGTCAGAGTCAGATAGCAAAGATAATTGAGCATTTATGGCCCTCCTGGTGAAAATGGTTGAAGGGCATCTTAACAGATAATGTGCATGACTGGTAACAAATGCAGAGTGTTTTAGATTCCAGTTAAAAACTGTCCTAAAGTTGTTGAATGGACGATCTTGACTGTAGGCCACAGCCTCCAGCAGGAATTTGATTCAGAGGACATTTTTTGCCCTTTTTTGAATTCCAAATTAGACAAATCCTCTTCACTTAGTTTAGTTTCACCACATGTACTACAACTAGTATTCTACCTGCATTTTGCAGTAGTTCAACTGAATTTAAATGTGAACGGTGGTTCTGATACTCCATAATCCTTTTTTTTGTCATCCACGACATCTAATAGGCCTGTCGTTCGTCTGTTTCTCATGGAAACAGACTTACACACTATCTGCATAATAAACATCTCCAAAGATGTCCTGTGAATTTCCCCTTCAAGGGAGTTTTTTTTTTTGTCTTCATCGGTATGGTCATCAATATGCTTGAGAGAAAGCCTGGTTCCATCGGTGACACCAAAAAGAGGTGGATCATTTTAGTGTTTATTCACTCACTGTCACATGGAAAGTACAGTTAATCATTTTGTTAATTTACCGCTGTGGCATGTAATTGTTATTTACTACCTTTAATTTTTACATTCTGTCATTCTACCTTTTACAGCAATTATCATCAGGATTTATTTGTCTTTGAATGTGGAAAAATCAATAACGTGTAACTCTTTATTTATTTATTTATTTATTTATTTATTTATTAAACAGAGTTTATTTAACTCTGTTTGGTAGTTTTGAACACTTACCCAAGAACCATATCTGTTCTATGAGTGAACAGTCCACATTTCTCACCTGCAAATATCTGTCACTGAAAAATCAACATTGAACATTTAGCTATATGCCCATTTGGAAAGGTTATGAATACGCTCTCATTTATTACTGTATATTGTGATACCATGCCAGATGTTAATAGTCTTTGTATTCAAAGATTGGTAACTTATCTTAAAATATGTTTTCCACCCTCAGGTCCCCCAAAGTCCATTTTGGGTTAGAGGCCATTGACAAATAGGCAAACAGAGTAGGGGCGACATCCTCAATTATCTGGATGACCTGATCGTGGAACGTGATCCTTACTTTCTTGAGTAAGTGAAGACTGAATTAATAGTGTTCATTTGCTGTTTCATTGAGCTAGGGAGTGAATTTGCCTGAACTGCCATTGGCTTTGTTTCCAAATTCAGCTCTACCCAGAAGCAGTGGAAGATGTAGAATATGAGAACATGGTCATTTTTAAACCTGCTATAATGGATGCTTGACCCAGATACTGACCAGAGGAACATGCCCAGTGAAGCTGTGGGGCAGCCTGTCATTACAGTGAGCCACCTGGTAGATAGCCATGGCGACAAGTCTGAGTAAGTGGCAGTATGAGTGTGTGTTTTTGTGTGTGTGGATAGATTCTTGATGGATGAATGGCTGATAAATTAATGATTGATGGAGTATTTTTTCTTCCATCCTGGGGTAATTTTTTGAGGAACTGCTGTATTTTGGTGTCAGTTCATGCATTCTGACACTGTGATTCCAATTTTTTAATACTGAGTATTTTACTGTGTTTCCCTCCAAAAAGACTGTGGTTATGAGTGTTGACTGCTGAACACTTCCATGTAGGAAGTAACTACAAAAGTTATTGGGTAGGTCTATAAACAGTAATCTACTATAGGTAGGCCAAACCATCCAGTTCAGAAGATTAAAGTCACAAATATACACTGGAGCACAGTATATATCAGCATATTTCAATATATTAGTGTTTTGTTTTTTTTTTGTCCAAACTTATTTATTAATGAATCCTCTTTACTAATTGTCAGAGCAGTGCGTCCAAACTGCACCACCACAGCAATAAATTACCACCACTGTAAGAGAAAATACGAAAACTTAAAAGCGTAGTCCGGATGTTTTAAAGCTAGTAATTAAGATTATTTTTATGATTATGATTTGGAAAAAATAGCACTTGACCCTCAACTTGAAACACATTACAGTCATGTTCATTTTTATAGTGATTTACAGCTAAAAAATGTTAAGTTACTATCTCACATACTTCCAAACACTTGGAGCATAATCTTGAAATGTAGGTCTCTTAAGTTCATGCAACATGTTGGAACTGTATGAAACATAAATGGTCCAAAATGTATATTTTTTTCATCATGAATTCAAAAACTGTGTAACTTCTTTGGTAAAAATATTCATGAGAGAGAAGTGTAATCAGGGTGTATGCCTACTCTGCAGCACCCTTTGTATTATGAGCAAACAAGCTACCCATAAAATTATGTGTGCTCATATGCTAGATAGTCAATTTCTTTTTGCTGCTAAGGTGTGAAGTTTCCAGAGTAAAGACTGTAACATCAGCCACTTAGGGCTGTTGTCACTGTGTGGAACATGTCTCATCTTCCTTGTTGTCATAGCCAGACCCAGTTTTGTGGGTCAGTGAAACTGATAGGTCAAAATCTCCTTTTCAGAAAGCTTTTGAACTGCACACAACGTGGCTGTAAATCATCACCCTTGTGAATATGGCACCTAAAATGGCATCAGATCGTATGAAATAAACCAGGAAGCCAGAGGAAGTTAATAGGGAGTTGCTGATAGGGGTGAAGCTGCAACCCCCATACCTCTTTCTCCACATTATTTCCACCATCACAGATTCAGGGAAATTATTTACTCTTTCTAAAACAGTGATCATGTAATGCATTTTGTGTATAGCCCTTTAGTTAAGCCCTTTTTCCTCTGTCAGCTTTTCATAGTATCACATATTAACATGGCGCAACAATAGGTCTGATAGTTCAACCTCTATTTGCTCAGAGTATTTTGAACTCATTCAGTGCAGAGGTAGAGGCATATATGTATTTGTGTCTATTTAAATTCAGGTATATAAAAAAATTACATCAGTGTGACTTCTGGTTAATAAGAAGATTTTCCATTTAAGTGCACCATTATTGTGGTAAAAACAATGTGATATGGCCTGATTATTTTGAGGTAATTGTGCCAAACCTGACAGAGCTTTCTAAATTAAATTGAAAGACAACAGTGACAATGAGCAAGTGTATAATAAGAATGTGGAATGCAACCTACTTTGATTTTGCCCCTGAAAAGTTGTTAATGTAGAGGTCTCTATGCAAATGCTTGTGCAGTAGCTATTCATTTTATGGACTGTATCTTGGTTTGGCTTCACTAAGCCTGTAATGCCATAGTTTGTTCACAAAAACTGTATGTTAATATATAAGCTAAACAAGAATTAGGGGTGAGCCAGAACAGTCGAATAATCAACTAATTGGTCAACATTGGCCAAGTGTATTTATTTATTTATTTATTTATTTATGTATGTATGTATGTATGTATGTATGTATGTATGTATTTATTTATTTTCTCCACCAAAATTCATAGAAAATGATACAGCTTGTTCATCTTTTATTTGTGACAAAGCCAAAGTTGTCTAATGGGGTAGATGTGCTATGTGCTACGCACTACGCGCAATGCTTTGTACAATGCTCTTGCGCGATGCACAACCATGGTGAATAACTCACATTAGCTAAATTGCTATAAACAAGCTAAAACATAGCAGTAATGTCAGCAGCTAACGGTCTACATATGCCAGTAAAATCACGTCTTTGTAACAAAACTGGTGGATTTATCTGCCGGCTGACATTCAACCATGCAAGGGTCTTTTGTGTAGTCTGTATTCTCTCATGGTGCTGTTGTTATTGTTGAAATTAAGATGAGTTTCTCCTCCATTCTGGACTGGCAGCTGTCACGTCTAGGCTTACCGTTCTGTCATTGGCTGCGCCCTCAAAGGTCAGCGCACTACGGGGTCAAAGTTCAACATATTTGTGCAATGCGCTACGCAATGGTCCACACATAAGTGGATAATTGGCCTCAACTGAAATGAATGGGAGAGGCGTGCACAAAATGTATTTTCCGCAATAATGTGAACGCTGCTTTAAGAATTTTTGATGTTTACAACAGATCCAACAAAAAACAACGCTACAAGCCCAGAGAAACAACAGTTAGACTGCTTGACACCACCGAATTAATATAGGTAACACTGTAAATGTATCCATTTATAAAACTATCTTTATGGCTCGACTTTGTGCCTGACAAGACTGTTTACAGTTACCATGGCAATAACACGGGCTGCCGCACGTGCTGTACAATCTTGCTGTGTGGACAGTGCATGCACACAAGCCTCGGTAGTTAAAAATTTAGTTTTTCTGCGGCATTAATGTATTTCACAAATTTTATGACTCCATGTTGTTAACAGTATGACAGTGTCCCTAAATATGGAAGGCAAATGACAACACATAAACCAGAATGGTAGATTTAGGCATTTAGGCATCCCCATTCAAAGAGATAGGGCTTTGGTCTTGTTGGTCGTGATCATACTGACAGAGGGCATTTCAAAGATGGCGCCAGAGTGCACAGTCTCCTTCTTATATCTCCTTATTATCTTTAAAGCCCTGTGGCCATATTTGCTGGTGATGCAAAAATTAAAAAGTTAATTTCAAACCCTGGTAGTAGGGTTGGCTGGGTTGGACAGACAGGACGCGAGGACACACGTGTCTTCATGACATGCAAGTCACACATCACACACAAGCTGTGGAGACATGGTGCAGCGTTATCGATAATTCCTGCCACAACGTAAGAAGCCAACGGTGGCTTCACAAATATGGCTTTTTTCATTTATAAGTTATCAACTTGCAGCTGTATGTGAGAAATATGCAAGTATAAAGAATGCAGCCACAGTGACCATTTGTGCCCTTTTAATGTTGACTGAACAATTAAACTTGTATCAGCCTAAATGAGCAGAAACAGTTTGTAAACACAGTCAGTTACAAATCAATGTTTCCCATATATAGACAACTATACTACTATAGAGTTAAAATTGGTAAAATCATATTTCATGTCAAGCTTTCACGTACATCTGCAAGCAGCGCATATTCACTCAATATATTGCCACCGATCATTATAGCAGTTTTCACTCACTGCACCTCCGCTTGCATGCACCAGGCTGCCACTCCTCCCTGCTGCCACACACACACACACACACACACACACACACACACACACATATTCCAATGCAAAGTCCGTATGATAAACATCACTAATTCCTGTGTATCCCCCATTTTCGCTGTTTACACCTCAACACCA
>OMKZ01016720.1:0-21590 GCA_900302535.1 Neoniphon sammara
TGAAATGCTGGATCAGTCTGAACTGAATCAGATGGATCCCATTGGGGGAGGAGGGGTTAATAGACGGGGAGATAGCCAGGGGTCCAACTTCTTGTCCAGTCTGCTGGGGAAACCACAGTGAGGTGTGTGTGTGTGCGCGTGAGAGAGGTGTGTGTGTGTGTGTGTGTGTGAACCATGCGATTGATGATATTAGGTGCCAGCAGCCCTGCTTCTGATCGGCATCAGTTGATATCACTGTGAAGTACTTCTTTTGTTTTCTATCTCACATTTCAACGTCTTTCTCCTGTGCTTTTAAACGTAAACCGTCGTCATCCAAAAAATAAAAACGTTTACTTTGTAGGCTGAGCAATAGGAAAAGCAACATCACCAACAAAAAAAAATCTCTAAACAATGAAACAAGATGAACCAGCATTATTGAGCCTTGTCACAGTTGTGTGATTTCATGCACTTAGAAGAAATAAGGGTATTTTGTTGATCACTAGGAATGACACATAATGGTACCCATAATGATGATGAGGGTAATGACACACAGGGCTATTTTACATGGGACCAAATATGACATTCCAGTTGATTTGTGCTGAGAAGTTATTTAATAACTTGACAGCTTCCAACTGAAACATCTGAGCAATATCTCTCTGGTATTGACATTTTGGAACTGCATTTAGTGTTCAAGTTCATTTAGAGAGGAATAGTGGCAATGAAGTTTATATTTTTTTCATTTTGTGTTTACAAGGTGAAAAGATCAAGTGGAAAACCCAGAGTGTTTATCTTCTCCGACACCTTTTCCTCCCCCTTCTGTTTTAAGAAGCAGCAGTTCATCAGGTTGCTGTTTAGTGCTCTTACTGCCCTTTCAGGTAGCATGTGGCTGTAATGGTCTGTTTGAAGACTTCATGGTGTATTTCACATGTTTACAGAGATGATTTCACATCTTTGCTAAACACTCGTCAGTAGTTGTGGATTTGGATAGCATAGATAAGATGAAGCATGGTATTCTATTTAGATAAAAGCTTCAATTTCTGCTCGGTGCAGTTTTTTGTTTTCCTGTCTTTCTTTTTTTTTCCCTCTTTCTATCCTATGAACGCATCTTCATACATTTTATGAGGCTTAAACAGAGAATGTGTCATTATAGTCTTAAAATGCCAGACAGAGGAACTTAGGATGTTAATGATGTTTGATGCTCATGGATGTGTGCCTCGAGGTGAGGTGTGCGTCCTGTTTAATTTTCTGTGTGAATCAAAATAATGAGTTAAATATCTTTTATTTTCTTGTACTTTCATACAGCTCAGTGAACATGCTGTGTCCACAAGCCCTCACAGGTCCGGGCTGTTTATTTTGTTGTTTCTCGTTCAATAGCAATATTTGAACACAAATTGCTCTCTTTGTCCTCATGTTTCTAATTTGTGTAGTTAAGTCAGCCATGCTGATCTCTTTCAGGGTAAAATCAAATAGTCTTTAATTCATGAACCTTTTACTGTTCTGTTGGGAAACATGTTTACATGAAAATCTGTTAGAGGCACTTATCGTGATAGTTTTTTTTTTTTTTGTTTTTTTTTTAGTGTGTGTCTATAAAGGTTTAAATCGACAGGTTATTATATATGAAAAGGAAAATGGAAAAAAGGAGTGCAGAAAACCTTTTTTGTGCTGGTCAGCCTGATTTCTCTGTGACGGACAAACAAAGTCCTCTATTATGTTTTTATGTCAAAAAGTCTAAATGGGAATGGCACTTAGTCATTCGAACTTAAATGAGCCACAGCTGGGATTTACTAAAATGTATTCGTCAAACAATCAGATGAAAATGCTGGGGGGTTTTTTAATAGAGAGAAACAGCTTGCTCCATTTCATTGTGTCATTTTGAAAAGAAAATCATTGCTGTGGAAGATTTAGTACAATAGATAGAACTGCTGGATCCACGTTCATGGAGATGGACTAGAAAAACATGCAAATTGATGTGAAATTGTCAGGATATTTAGGCTGAAGTTGAGGATGAGGAGCTTGAATTTCTTTGACTTATTTCAACCCTCAGTGTTAGCAAGAAAGTTGCTAAAACTGAGATGCTCCTTGTTGCTCCATGAAGAGTCAGCTCCTCAAAATGAGTGATCTATAGTCAGTATAATGTAATGTGCACAGTAGCGTATTTTCCTTTCTGTAATTGGTTTTGATATGTTTTGATGTGCAAATCTTATTAAATAAAATGTTTGCAATTAAGTTTGTAGATTGGATTTTTTGCTAATGGATACTTAAAGTTTTGTAATTACATTTTTGGTTTATGATAATGACATTGGACGCAGGCTTATGAAAATGATTTGAGCTTTATCAGCTGAAACTGCCCATATTAAACTTGCCTCATTGGCAAAGAAATAAGCATAAAATCTAAGTGTAATTAGAAACAATATGAAGCCACTGATACAGGAAGATAAAACTGCTAGAATATTTAATAAGCACATTAAGCATGTAAAAAATATCAACATATTATTATTAACACCACTATGGAGGTGAAAAACTATTGATAATCTGGGATCACACACAGCCCAATCCAGTCACCAAGGGTGTATATCTAAACTAATTTACCCTAAATATGTGTTAAAGCTTATAAATTTTCGGATAACACCGCATTGTTTGACGTTTCAGCTGCATATTCTTAACCATTTTGGAAAGGATTTTCATCCTTATTTGACGTAAAAGAACCACAGCCCTTTTTGTTCATGGTACTAAATTTCAGGGTGCCATAGGGTGACAAATTACAATGATATTAAGAAGTCTTTAGCTGTTAAAATCATTGGCATGTAATGACTTCCAAATATGTGAAAGCCATAGGTGGCACTGTGGATCACTTATTATCAGATTTTCCTCATAGTCATGTTGTCACTTCACACGCAAAATAATTGATGGGGACAAAAAAATGGGTGCGCCAAGTGAAAGATAAAGACCTCTCACTCTGTCCCTATCAGTACACAATAAACTTCACCAAGACATAGGACACGGCGGACCAAAAACAGTCTCCACACACCAAAGCGAAATATTCTTTCCATAAGGGATTTGTTTTTCCTTGTCACACTAATGTGAACATGAATAGTGGTTTAACGTAGTTTAATGCAATCTAATTACATCCCATACCAACAATGACAAGCCTATTTTGTAGAACATCTTTGGAATTGTTGTGGATTTCTTAATTTTTTTTAAGGAATGTAGATCAGTTTGAAGCTGCAGTAAAAAAGGTTGAGAGCATGTTTCAGTAAGTAGTTTTTAAGACAAAACATTATGCATGGACCGGGTAAATTTGAAGGCGAGTGCAGGCATGAAGAATAAGCCCACATGCAGAGTGAAAGAAGACTTCCTATATTACTGAGTGACTCCTCTTTCTCATACATAAAAGATCTTTTCTATGACGCATTTTCCGCGCGAAAGTCTGCTAAGTTTTGAAAGCTATTTCGAAAGAAAGTGGAAGAAAAATGAGTAAGAAAGATAACGGTACGTTCAAAGTTATTTAGATACCTAGATGCTCCACACTAACTTTGACACTGATTTCCAGCTAACATTCATTCAACGTCAATTCGCTCTGCCAGTTAGCAGAATATTCACTTTGAGAAGCTAGGTACTATTAGCTAACGTCAACATTACCTAACGTCATCTCTCATGGTAAGCTACGAGTTCTCCTGTAGACTCTCAAAACTTATATCAGCAATCCTCCAAAAATATTCTCACTCGCCACGGAGTGCAGTTTGGTGGGATTTAGAAACGGAATGTGTGAGTATTCTTTATATGTATGGCTAAGAGAAAAAAAAATGCTAACTTACAGCTGGGGAGATCACGACGAGGAGAGAGAGACGTGATCAAAATAGTCATTGTTGCAGGCTATAACGTTAGTCTTTCATTGAGTTAGCTAGCTGTAGTTCATTTGATGCTGTTTTGAACACCCAGCCTGCGCTTATAACGTGTTAGCTGATAATCAGACGAAAACAGGTAAAAACCGACTGGTAATGTGAATTAACTGTTACAAGCCGATATCAATGATATACATGAATTCTGAATTTCTTACTCGTGACTCGTGTCAAAAGAATTAGTTCATCAGGAATTCATTTTTGAAACATCGTAAAAGTTAAAGTTAGCTAGTCACTTTAATACAAAAATATCCCCAGACCAGTTTTGAGTTTAACCATCCACTTTTATCCATTTATTCACAGTGTCATGCATTTCTGGTGGGATAACAGCGTAAACTGACATCTAGGCTCTGTGTGTGTGATGTCTCTTATCGTAACAGTTGACATCCCTCATGTTTATGATTTTATTACTTATTAAAAACAGATACAAAACACATTCAAAGTCACTACAATACAAAGTGTACACATGTTAACAAATGATCAAATACGAAGTAGTCAGCAATAGGAGTCAATATTTGCTCTTAAAAAAAAGGCAGGAGGATCATACAGTGAAAGGAAGAGGTTTTTGGGTATTATTAAAAACACATGAGTGCATAATAAGAGAACTTTTTGTTTGTTGTTTATGCTCATATGACCAGTTTGTCCTGCTGTCATGCACAGGCCTGACGGTCATCCTTGCCTATCTGAATGAGAAGAACCGTCCCTACAGTGCCCAAGATGTCTTTTGTAATTTACAAAAACAGCATGGACTGGGCAAAACGGTGAGATTTAAAACTAATCTGTAAAATTCAATACATGTTGAACTACATCTAATGACGGATTGCCAATTCCTGTTTCACC
Organism: Neoniphon sammara; assembly: GCA_900302535.1. NCBI lineage: Eukaryota > Metazoa > Chordata > Actinopteri > Holocentriformes > Holocentridae > Neoniphon > Neoniphon sammara. The sequence goes on from OMKZ01016720.1 coordinate 4,719, forward strand.
AGGCAGTGGTCAAAGCCATGGAACAGCTTGCTCTGGATGGCAAGATCAAGGAGAAAATATATGGCAAGCAGAAAATTTATTTTGCCGATCAGGTTAGTCTGCCCATTCGTGAGCTCCCAATCTCTCATTTTATCAATGAGATCCTTGGAATAATGCATTTCAGTTCAAACTGACCACTGCCCCTAACTTCTCCACAGGCTCAGTTCAAAGATGTGAATGATGCAGACCTGAAGGGAATGGACAGTAAGATCTCAGAGCTCAGCACAGAGGTGCAGTCCATCACCCAGAGCTGCAGACAACTGGATGCAGGTGGGATTTTCTCTATCCATTAGCAGTTTATCTTCTAACCAGCACATGTGGAGTACCTCAGGGCCCGATGCTTAGTCCAGTTCTTACTTTTGGGCACATTATCTATCAGCCACGATGTTTCTTTTAATTTTTATACTAAAAATATGTAGTCTTACCTTTCAACAAACCTTAATGATTTTTGTAGGATTTTAACTAGACATAAATAAAGAACTAATTATCTTGCATCTCCCCGTGCTGGCTTCCATACATCTGCTGTCTGTGCATTTTAGAATAAACTTTAAACTTTGATGTCATACCTGCATAAAAGGTTTTGCATGGTCAAGTGCCTTTTTATTTTGCTGAATTTTTAGAACCCCTACATTACCCCGAGGCCTCTGAGGTCATCTAACTTAGGGCCTCTGGCTGTCCAACAGCTAGACAAGAGAGCATTCACAGTAATGTCCCTGTTGAATCAGTGGGTGTTTTTAAGTCACATCTTTAAACTCATCTCAGTAGCCTTGCCTTTATTATGTCTGAATATGCTTTGCTTCTTATTTATTATTTTAGTTTCATTCTTTTACTGCTTTATTGTGTCCTGGTTTTATCATTTTGTATTTCTATGGGCACTTTTGAAGACAGCCTCAGCTTATGCATTGATTGTGTGAATCTGTATGTATTGATTTATCTTTGTGCAAAGCACTTTGTAAACTCTGCTGTTTGAAAAGTGCTATGTAAACAAAGCTGATCATTGATCACTGGTTGAGTCTGAATATATTATTCATTTCAGACAGCCAAAGTCGATTCTGAAAATGTCCTTTTTTTCTTCTTCTTCTTCTTCTTCGTCTTCTTCTTCTTCTTCTTATCATTATTATTATTATTTTAAATATTTTAATGTATTTTTGTAATTAATTGTCATTTAGTCTTCAAATTTGTTTTTTCATAGTCTTATAATAGAGGCTGTCATTTTTTTCCATTCAAGTAACAACTTTCAAAATTATTTTTTGGAACTAATGTTGCACAATTGTTAATTTGAGTATTATGTATAGGAAGAAATCAATGAAAAATAATACTTGAATATGTAACTTTTCACTGATGTACTTGTTTTGTTTTTTTTTGACATTCAAGTTTGCACATTCCGCAATGCTCATAAACAATAACAGCCTTTGTGAGTGTCGGTAAAAATACAGTTATTCGATTATTCGATCCTACCAATCACTGATTAGTCAGCCATGCAAAAAGTGAGTTTTTGTGAGGTTTTGTGGCTCTGAGAAAACTTACAAAGCTTACACAGTCAGTTTATTTGCACTCTATATTATTGTTGGCCACAGGTTGATGCTGTCTGATAAACAACTACAGTAAATGTTTTGGATGGGACTTTGCTAAGCTGGAAGCCATGTTGTTTTTGTTGTTCTGCATTTGGGGGTATTTTGTAATCTTGTGAAATCTGACAACAGAGCTGAAAGAGCTCAGCAGCTCCCTGACTACAGAGGAAATGACGTCACAGATCCAAGAGCTGAAAACAGAGTGTTCTGGGTACCGAGCACGTCTGGAGAAGAGCAAGTCGGCCACAAACCACATCACGCCAGAGGAGAAAGATAAGGTAGGGAATGCATTAATGCTTGAGTGGACCTTCATCATAGAAATTTAGTGAAGACTTTAGTTATTTTGCCATTGCTATAATTTACCAATTCATAAAATATAGCATCTAGATTATAGAATTTTTATTTATTCATTTTTTTTTTTTAGGTTTACAAAGAGCACAATGTTTACGTGAAAGAGTGGAAAAAGAGGAAGAGATTGGTATTGTATATTCTGACTACCCAATTACATTAAAATGAAGACTACACAAGAAATTGTACATGAAAGTATTTCACTTTTAGGTGACAGTTACTGTAGAATGTTAACATATTGGCAATATTGAAACACTGAGAATTCCTGATGTTGATGAAAATAAGATGTTGATATAAGATATACTGCAAAAAAATGCAATAAGTACATTTTGTTCCTGAAATCAAAACTATGACAACTACTTCATGAGATGAATAGACAACAAAAGAGTTCTTGAATGTCATAGATCTTTGTATTAAAAAAAATTATATTATCTTGAGAATAACATCATCATCATGTTTTGCTTCTCTCAGGCATCAGACATGATCAATGCAATTCTGGAGGGATATCCCAAGAGCAAGAAGCAGTTCTTAGTGAGTTTAAACACTTCAAATCTACATTTTAAGTCATGAGTTCATGCTGCCTGCTTAATAGAATACAATTGTACGATAGGTATGTTTCTTTAGTTTGTATGCTGCTATTTTCGGTCACATTACTGATGAATACTCCTGGTGCTCTGCTTACAGGAAGAAGTTGGTGTAGAGACTGATGAGGACTGTAAGGTGGTTGTACCAAGTACTTGACAGAACAAGAAAAGACTTTTTAGTTACGTTTTCAGTATAAGCCCATGCAGTGCTGTGCTGAGGAAATAGAGTACACATCTGAACCATCTATAAGCCAGAGTAAACACTTTATTTATGAATTTAAAGCCTTTTTTGTGGACAAATACATCTTTAATAAAAGTCAAGACTTAGAGAAAAAAAAATCCATTTATTGTAGCTGAGAGAATATTTATACAAAAATAGCTCAATCACCATCTGTTGACTGCGTTTGCAAGACATTAACACATAACAGCATTAGACAGCACTGGGAGATGCTTGTCATCTCCCAGAAATGTTACCTATTCAACTATCTATTCAAAATTTCCCTTTTTAAAGCCTGAACATAAAACCAATGATGTCCTGAGCGCATGGTGAAAATCTCAGTGAACTATTTTACCTTTGACAGATTTACATTCTTTGTTGTTCTGCTTATAGTTTGTATGTGCCACTGATGAACCTTTTCAAGTCTGTCCTGGCCAGTGATTGAAAAACTGCACTTACTGAACTGTACTGTACAAAAGCACGAACAGTCATTAACAATTTTCAGCTACTTAATGGGGATTTGTCCCATTTCAACTTAAGCTTTTGTTGATCATCCTATTGTATTCTTCCATTCAACATTTCTAACAGTTGTAGAAACTAAATGTTCCTGATGGTAACTTTTGTCTCTAAAATGTCACAGAATGTTGCTCCAATAAATGTTCACATTCAAATCTTCCTCCACTATCTCTGAAAACATTTGAGGTTTCACAGATACTTTGGCTGTAAAGATGAGAGCACTGTCCAGCTGTTGCCCCATCCTATGTTCTCCTGAAGAGCTCTACATTTCAGTTAGTGTAAATCTAACAGTGAGAAGAACAATTTCAAACATTTCTTTATATAGCCTCAACTTTACTGAGGATGGTGATATAGTAGGCCGATTTTTGATGATTATTGAAAAGGACAACATTCCCAGCAATTGGTAATAAAATACAACAGTCAAAAATCTGTTTTCTCCTGCAAACAAAACGTTCCTGTACACTTAAGGAAACAAGGCTGAGGCAGCTCCTTGAGCATTTGTCCATCAGAGTTGCCTGAAAAGTTGCCCAGTGTATGATAGACCTTAATCAGTAACTAGAAACAAAACTATTAAAGCTAAAGCTAGAAACAAAACTATCAAAGCTAATGCTTAAAAAAGGCTAATGGTTTTTTGTCCTCTGTCAAAGATTACACCACCTTCACTGAATATAATGTAGCAGTCTCTGTGGTGCTTTGCCCTTATAAGGTTCCCTTCAGGAATTTGTAAAACTGCTGCTGGATTAATGCTATTCAGAGGTGATCTATTCTAGGTAATCTGACAGGACATTTTACCCAATGGTTTTAAATGGAGCTGCGCCATATGAGAGCCAGTGAAAACCAAGATTAAGGCAAAGGTTGTCATTTGTCTTGCTGGCATTAAAACTGCACAATTAAATTTCTCAATATGAAAAGCATATTCTTGAGGTCTCTACAAATCCCAAAGAAACAGGTGGGACATGTGCCTCAATTCAATTACTTGGATTGTTTGGTAAAATTGTTCAAATTACCAACTGAATTTTGCAGGAAAAGAGCTGCATATTCTACTGTTTCTGCAGTATTTTATAGTCACTAATCCTACGTTGTTTTGATAAATGACTATAACTTTGGGCACTGTCAAATGGAGAGAGAAAAATTGTGCAAGAAAGAAATGAAAGATATCAGAACTTAAAACCAATGATTGGCTTCTCAGTTAACTGATGTAGAAGTCTTCGTTCTGACACCACAATGCAAAAGACACTCATGAACCCACTTCAGTGAACACTAAAAATTACATCCTCAGAACAGCAACTCTTCCATTAAACTGGGCTGAGCTCAACACTTTTTTTCAATGTAAGATACTTTTTTTTTAGGTGACTTTAAGGTGATTTAAACCATAATCTCTCCTTACTATGTGTGAAACATCAATTATTTCATAAATGATGATTCTTTAAACTTTAAACCTTTATGCTGCCTACATTTCGGAAAAATATTGTCAACCAAACTGCTGGTCTTGAACTGAATCTGAAAGGAGGTCGACTCATGGTTATAAAACCTCCTAACCAGATCTGGTCATGATTTGATTTGCCCAAACAGAAGCAGCTCTGCTCGGGCAAATCTGTTCTACTGCAGACACTGATTACATTAACATAGAGGCCACAGCTGTATTTTGTCAACTCAGTGCATCTAAAGCATGCACTCTTGCAATCTTTATGTCACTTTTACAGTATTTGGGGCTCCTGCATTTCCTATCAGAGTAGTACTAAGGAGCAGAGGCTGCACCATATTCAGGCTATGTGTTTATGTAAACTGCCAATCAGAAAGAGATCAGAACAGGAACTTTCTTGCACATAGTGCGGCCACTCAATCCAATGCAACTTTTCATCTCCATCGATGGTTTGAGTTGAGGTAATCCAATTGCAGCCTGCAAGTCACTGATGAGCTGAGGTGAAAGTAAATACTGCACTGCGGCCTGAGGGTGACAGAACTGGCTGATTGAAGTTTGCACCCCACCCTGAGAGGCCAGAGCAAGCCGAAATTCAATTTCTGGTAGAGAGTTCAGTCCAGAGGTTGCACAGGATCAATACAGCTGGCCATTGAGCTGCCGGAGCACTCCAATGACAAACTCTCTCAGTGTCTAAGAAAGAATGGAGGAGGCACAGGTTAACCATAAAGCTTTAAACTCTAAACATCTCAATATGAACAACAAAGGGATACTAGGTATTATGGTGTTTGATCAGCTCTTCCCTGTGTGTCAAAATGTTCCTTACCTGGGGCTTGCAGTGCTCCTCAATCCAGCTGAAGACGCAGGCAGAGAGTTCTTGAAAGCTGCTCACTGAGACAGAGTTGCTGAAAGACTGGAACAGGGAGTCCATGATGCTCTGAAAGATGCTGAACTTGACCTGGTCAGATACCTGCTCCTCCCCCTGCTGTGGGTTGTTCTGGTGGGCCTTCACTATGTGCTCATAGTTCCTACAACAAATCACAACACACTGTGTCACTGGCATCATAACAACAATACAGAAGCTTCAACAGTTTAGGGGCTTTTGGACCAGAGAGTTTATAATTTAAGCCTGCTGAACGGAAGTTTACACTTCTGTATGATTTGTCTCCCTTTTGTGGCAGTAAATTAAATGCTGCTTGAAAAATACACTTCCAGGTTGCTGAGGGGAATGATCATCATATGCAAAGAGAGTCATCAAATCATCAGATGAGGTAATTAGCAATGCTATACTTTTTTATTTATACAATTCCAGTAGACATTGTTAAGTGTGATTAAGTGTGTAAGTTTTATTGGTGGGTGGAAGGATTAATCATCATCGTGTGAACTCCTTTGGCTTTAGACTGAACATAACAAATGTTCATTTATATGTAAAAGTTTAAGAAGCCAATAGGGGAGAAAAATGGAAGAAATCTTGGGAAGTCCACAGAGAGAGGGAAGCCCCTTCCAGGCCAGTCAGGAACACAATGGGTGCTCAGTGGGTAATTATGAGCTCTAATCAAATCAAATCAAATTATTAACAATAATCAAATAAAGTCAAACTGTTCAATGAAACAAACAAAATAGTTAACGAAACGTAAACATTATGTAAACTATTTTGTAAACGTAAGAAAAAATGTAAAAGTTCCATGCTATAGCTTCAAGTCAAAACAAAGTAGTGCTGCAAAAAATCTTGTAGATTTTTTGCGATTTTTTTGTAAAAGTGTATTTCATTCACTGAACAGCGTATCTGATATTGCTTCTGCCACATACTGTGCCAATTTGGATATTAAAACAATTCAAACTCAGTGGGCCAGAAAGGCTAGAAATGCTAAAGGTGATCCAACTGAGTTCCGACTGCTTGTGTGGCACCTCAGGTACACAATAGCATTTCCTTTTACATGTGTTGATTCATCTGTCTATGAATGTGGGACTAGAGCGACCTTAGAATGCAACTGAAGCAAATATCTCCACAGATTTCACCCAAAAGCAGGGAGAGCTTGGTTTTGGCCATCCAGTGGGCCTTTATTTTACACCAGAAAAGAAACAAAACAGTGTTTGGCTGGATAAAGTAAGCAAACAGTCTTACGTTTTCATAATCTTCAGTGCCATCACTTCTTTCCTCAGCATGGATACTTCTTCTTCTTGCTTCTTCTTCTCTTTGTGAAGAAAATGAATGTAGTCAATGGCTGAAAAAGAAAATGCATAAATGGTCAGCTATTTCTTGACACAGCATTAAAATACATGGTGGTAATTTTCCATTTCCTAAAAGTGTGATCTATCCACAAACACTTCCTGTATCTGGAAATTCTGCCATCCCATTTTACATGCAATTGTGTATATAAAAGACTGTGCAAAGACCTTTGTGGGAACATTATTATTTTCCTTTTATAGCACTGTTATTGTGGTACAACATGTGCCTGTGTAACCAGTTCAGCCACAACATGAATTCTTGAGGTGTATTTCCTTGTGCTAAACACGTCTCTCAGAATAAAATGATAATGAAACTACATTTTCTACACATTGTGTGATATGTTTTTAGTTAATGTATTTATTTGATCCAAAATCTTTCAAATGAATTCAGACAATTTGAATGTAGGAAAATTTTGCCTGCTTCTATTCGGTGCCATGTGTGCATATATTTTTACATGTGCCCCATGTGGGAATCAACCCGTTAACCCTGGCAGCTTTAGGGCTATGATCCACTAATTAAGCTACACAGGACCCTGACTCTATTGGAAAGTTAGTTATGTTTGCCAGTCTAAAGTTTTGTAGCAGGTGCAGGATGGTTGGAAGCTGGATAGATAATTCACATCTCTGCTTGCTGCAAAAGGATTCCAGCAACTCTTTCAAAAGTAAGAACACACATTATAGTTAAAACAGATGCTTTTTTAGGAATATGGCTTCATCAAGAAATCTCTGCTAACTTGCCATCATTTACTCTCAATTACACTGCCTCAGAGTGATGTCAAGTCATGTACAGTCACAACTTAATCCTCAGAGACATCTTGAGATGCTATTTTGCTACTGCACCTGAAAAATTTCTCACCATATATGAAAAATGACTTTTAAAAATAACAATCTGTCAAATTAGAGATGCTGTGACCAATGTACAAAAAGCATGTTGTCCTTTAACTGTTAATACATATGACAAAATAAATAAATAAATCTTGCCAAATTACAGCTGACAATCTTCACTCTAACCTTATAGTCACCAAGTTATTTAACATCCAAAGAAATCATTGCAGGTAGCCAAATTTCAAAACCACATCACTGCCCAAATGCTTCTGGAGCTCACTATAGACTACATCTTACTTTTCTGCAGTATAGTTGCCTTGCTGATCTTCTGTGCTCCCACAGCAAATTCAGACTGCTGCTGGCAGGTTGGTACTATTGATTGGAGGTCATCATAACCTTTCTAAAAATGAGAGATAAATTCATTCATGACTTCACAGAAAATCTAAACATACAATCAATTTTAAAACTTTTCCAAAAGCAGCTTGATCGCAGCATTTGAGTTAAGTCACAGAGACCTACATGCTGTCACTGTCTATTGTAGCCTTACCTTGATAGCATCCCTACGCTTCTGCTCCGCCTGCGTGTGCGCTTGTCTCCGCCGGTCTTTGTAAGAGTCCTTATATGATGTCTCATGCCTGTAGTCACTGTCTTCATCATCTATATGAAAGGAAAGAGACAAGAGACAGAAGAAAGTTAAAGAAACATGTCTGAGCTCTGAACATGGCAGCACCAAGAATAACTGTGTGCTCCATGAAGAAAGCACAACCAAAAGACGCACTGAAGTGGGTCACTTGGAAGTACAATCTGAAAGGATTAGACAGAAACAGTAACATACAAGAGAGACAGAATAAAGTCTACAAGTGTATACATTTTTAGGAAGTCGTTCAATTTCTTGAGGTAGAATCACTCAAGCAAATTATTCAGCCCTGACATTTAAATAATTATCCAACAACAGTGCATACTCTCCCTTTAACCGGATTTGCAATGGTATCAGGCAAACTCATGTATTCATTCAAAACACTTTACCTGTATTTGGTACTGAAGAGGCACTTGTTGAGCCGATGCTGTTGGCCCTGGAGACAACGGTGCCCTTTTTTGCAGACTCAGCAAAGAAACCTACAGGGGAACACAAAAAAGTCAAACTAATTCCATTGTTAGATGCAAAAGAGACATAGATTGACATACTGATCCCTGAAATAAGAAGGTTAGCATGAAACACTGAAGGTTGAACTGACTGAATACTCACTGTGGTCAAAGCCATTGTCGCTGAAAGCGCCATCAGTCTGCTGAACCATCATCAGACAGTGTAAGGTGTAGAGAAGAGAAAACAGAGAGACTGAGAGCGTGGAATAACAAGGAGAAATGGTGCTCCCATAAGTACTTTAATTATAGACCAATAACAAGCTTGAGAATAGGTGGCCTAAACCCCCACTGAGAATTGTTCTGATTTTGACTAATTCAGGGATGCAACAGGATAAAGAGTAGCAGCAATTTAGCGCTTTCAGAACAGGTCCTTTGTCCAATCTAGGGCACTTTCTGACAGTGGTTCCCAAAGTTGGGTCCGGGGGTCTCGGGGGGTCCCTGACGGGTTACAGTGGGTCCACAGAATAACGAGAAATTGTTTTAATTTATCATTATACCATTTACTAAACGGCGAGAGAGCGCATAAACAATATACTGATCAATGGTTTCACTTTCCCCCGTTACATCCCTGCCCACAGCAGAAACAGACAACAAAACCGAGACAGGGGTCCGTAACATCAAACCCTATAACAAATCGAGATCTGTAATCTATAGTGTTCTGGGTTTCCTTGACATGGGAAAGTCTGGTTAACCTAGTTTACGATACCCCAAGAATTGGATAACGTTAATTTACAACACCACAGCTAACATTATGACATACTCTAACTCTTCTTTGTGGTGACAGCTGCATTCTCCTATCTTGCTAATTAATGGTCAGTTACAAACACATATATATTACGGGCAACACAAGTGGAAAGTTTCAGTCAACACTGTTGACAAGCAAAGTGGACTAAGGCGCTTTCACAAAACTTAACTGTTGCTGTCATGAACAAACAAAATTAGCTAAAGGTTGGGCACTGCAACGTTAGCAAATATTAGCTAGCTAACGCTAGCTGACAAGCTAACAAAGCCAATCTCCTTAATAATATAACTTCAGCTCTTTGCCTTTGAAACAATGCTTGACATAAATCACCACTATCACACATTAAATGCACACAAATTTTTACTCTTATATTACTGTTTACGACTCACTTTCCAGTGGTCCTCTGGCGACGTTGTTGGGTCCGTCATCTTGGAATGCTAAACACACTACTTGTGCTGCCTTCATGTACACCTGGTAAACTCTACCTCCAATCGTCCAAATTCCGAATAGGAATGACCAATACTGGACTCAAGGTGGTTACAACGAAGGATTTTTAGTGGCTGCTATTTCGTTTTAGAAGTCAAATGGCACAGAGTGACATAATCAAGAGAGGGAAAATGCTCACCGGGCTGCAATCGTATTGTATCAGTCAAAATTTGTTAGAAATTCCACTTTAACCAGCATGCCCTCAGCCCATTAAATGCCACATTTAGCTACTTGGGCATTTTGTGTGTTGAGTACAAGGCCGACTTTCGCGTCTTTGTGATGCTTTATCATAAATAACGTGAAAAACTTAAAGTCCTGATGGGCGCAACGTAGCACAGGTATGAAATAACAGTTTGTTTGTTTTTTTCAATAATGGTTATTCTTCTGATAGAGGTGCCTCAGAAAATTAATCAAAATAAATAAACTCACTACCAGAATTACACCTGGGAATAACATAAACATACCGGCAACGGAAGAACACTCACTGGGATATATTGCCACAAATTGTTATAAATATAAAAGTTACGAGTATAGTGCGAATGAATGGCCTATAAGTGTGGTAAAAACAATTGGAAAATAGTCCATAGACATAATACCCAAGCAAGTTACATATGATGAAATGATTAGGGGTTATCCTTAGAGGGAAAATCCTGGTAAGCACAGAATCGGCGTCAATTCGTCAACTGTGGGAGGCAACTTTATTTATATTCAGTTTATCCAAATTTAAAATTTCATGCATGATGCGACTTTTCCAGCTACAGTTTTATTATTAAAATAAATTACAATCCCAACTTTTGTTACAGGTTCCATTTTGTTACTATTTTTCTCACCCCAGAGCACATTAATGTGCGACAAATTGTCTTTATGATTTCCAAACCCTGAAGTAGAAATTCACGAGGAGACGTTGAAGGTTGCAGCACTCCTTGTAGGAGCAGGCTTCAAACACAGAGTGACGCTATTGGACAATCCTCTCTACCTGACCCCAGTGAACCCCACCTGACTGCACTCAAACACTTTGGTCACATGTGCCTGACCTTAGGCTAATGCAGGAAAGTTGGCACCAAGACTGTTAATAGCTTTATTTCAGAGCAGGTGGATTCATTAGGTAAAGTGAGGAAAACTTTTGTCAATGTTTTTTTTTTTTTGTTTGTTTGTTTTTTTGTTTTTTTCACTTTACACCGGTGCACCTGCTGGTATATCTGTTTCCTCATCAGTGGACACTGTCACTGCTTTCTTCCATCCCTCATATCTCACTTCATTCGGTCTTCCTGCTGTATATGTTGTGCTTACCGTGTTGATCCTCTACCCTGTCCTCCACCCCCTCCAGTCTGTATTGCTATTTTGCACAGGAAGTTACTCTTCTGCTTTTGCGCTGCTGTGGTTTCTGTCTGTGCTACACAGTGTGTCAAACTCCCCTCTCCTTCCTCTCACCCTCTGTGCTGATCTCACCACAGGAGCTCTCGGGCCAACTAGTGTAAAGAGTAGAGAGGAAAGATATAGGCGGGTCATTTCAGAGTGCCCTAACAGCAGGCATTTTCAAGGTTTGTCACGGTATTCTCAAAGGTACTTCTAGACAGAGAGGAACAGGCTGAAGAGAGGACAGACATGAGGACGAACAACCTTGTTTCATCAGCCACGCTCTCCTCAGGACCAAAGCGAATGCTGTAGGCCGGTGGCTTGATGTTCCTCTTGCTGAAAGCCCAAGGGACCAGAGAATCCTTGGTTTGATTTAGGTCTTCTTCAGATTTTTCTTTTGATGTCTTTTGGAGTGAGCTATTTTTGAAGTTGCAGTGGCTCTCTCTGTTTTGAAATACATTTAATTCACAGCAGAGGGAGTTTTCTTAAAGTTTTCCTTCTGGATTACTTGTGGAGATTAGTGATGGGGAATGCGGCGGCAGGGGGCATGGACCAGGAGCAGGCTGAGGGCCGAGAGGCCAGGAACTCAGTCGGGGCAGGTTCGACCATGAGTGACCCTGTGCCAACCTTGCAGAAGAAGCAGCCGGCTCCCCCCAAACTGCCCATGCCCCCAGAGGAGGAGCTGGAGGAGCGTTTCAACGTGGTGCTGGTGAGTGACTGCACAGGACCCGAGAAGGCACACACCCTTTACATACAGAGGTCATACACTTGCTTTATTTCTTGTGCAACACAATGTCAGCTAGGCATTCACATTATATGTAGAGGCTTAGAAGGTTATGAGGGTGCACATGATGAAGAGGCTAAGGAAAAATTCACCACATCAAATATATCAGCTTACGGGTTGAAATAAATTCAGAGTATTCCAGTTCCTGTTTGGACCAGTTTTGCTCTCTGACTGTTGCTTGTTTGTGCTGCTAGAAATACTGGATATTATTTTTGGCCTTTTCTTCCTCTTCCACATTCAGATATTCTTTTAAGGTGTTTGAATCCAGAAGGTTGCTTTGTCTGGTGAGCTCAGGGAGCCAGAATTATCTGCAAGATGCAGCAAGGATCAATTTGATCTGTAGCTTTCCCCAATAATGTTCTCACAAAGTGGAGTGGAAAATTGCTAGCAAGTGGAGGAAGTGATGTAAAGCCATCAATGAACTGACCATCATTTGCAATTCTTATTGAAACAAAATAATCAAAAAGTTGCCAGCTTCATCAAAGTTGTTTTTTTCATACCCTCTCTTTCATTTGAAAAGAACTAGAATACTTAGACTCTGCTTGGGCAGCTGGCTCCAAGAGGAAGTTGAGTAACACTTTACATGAGAAAGACCATAAGACCGGAAGGCAAATGTTTCACCACTATCTCAAAAGTTTTGCAACCAGCTGGAAAACAGGTTGATGAAGGTGATAAATATGTTAAGAATCTGAAATAAGACAAACATCAGAGCCTGTAAGGGGTGACAATACTTTTGAATGTTTCCCTTTATTTTTGATGAATTCTTGTGGAGAAAAAAACAAGCAAATATGTGTATATATAATTTTATACAGTACTACTATAGCTTTATCATCCTTCCGTTTAATTTTCTGTGGTAGTGTACACTGGTGTGACATCATGGGTTATATTCAGAGGACACTGATCTTGAAATGTGAGCTTTAACTATGTTTGTAAAAGCAGGTAAGTCATATTCATTTTCATAGCTTATAAAATAAACCATATTTCTCTACTTTCCCTTGAAACCATAGTAGGCGTGTCACCCTCCCCTGTACCTTTTAGCTTATCATCAAACACAACAAACCAGCAGACTGTTGGCAGTGCCTGCAGACACAACCGCTCTCATATAAAGAGAATAACAACAAAAGCTCGTCCGGATGTTTTCTCCTCAGAGGATTGAAACTCAAAACAATACTGGCCAACAACTTCACTTAGGCAGTTAGTCATTTGTCTTATTAACCTTTTCTGAGTGTCTGATGGGGGAAACGAGGCCACTGTGTCTGAGAAATGGTCCTTATTCAACCCGACACTTGTGGCATTTGCTATACAAGACAATGAAAAGTTGAAAAGTTTAAAACAGTCTCACACTTGTCATGATTCCCCTTTAATGTATTATTTTTTATTTATTCAACTATCTTTTAGCCAGGCAAATCAGTAGAGCACAGATTCTCACTTTCAGCCAGTAGAAATAATATATTTTTTGTCCAAGTGATTCATACTTTTATATTCTGTAGGTACACAATCTATAATAATGTTAAAAATATTCCAAAATAATTCCATATATTTCATATATTCCAAAATTTACCTCTGAACTCCTCATGTTGTCTGAAATTTATTAAAGAAATCTGTTTTCTTTCCTGAGGGAAAGTAAAGTATTACTCAGTCACAAATGATGACAGTTGGTACGCCTGAATCACTGATTTCACTTTACTTTCTTCACTTAAAATTATCCCTTGACCTTACTGTAAGATGACAAAACCTTGCTCCTCTGAGGGTGCACATGGCATCATACTTTAAGACACAAGTTACAAAGGGTGACTGTTTTGCAGTAACTATTTGGGAACATGTGTGTGAGAGAACACGCTGAACAAAGGCAGCCTGTGCCATTTCATGCCCAACACCATCTCCGGTGTGATACCATATGAGAAGATGATCTCACTTCCCCTATAACCCAACTCCTATTAATTTAAAACTGTGACACAAACCATTTTGTGTCATCTTGAACTGTTAATGAGATGGACAAGAAGAGACAGAGAGAGAGAATCGTCTTGAATTGGGGATACAGATTTTGGGTAACTCAACTAGGAACCAAGAGCTGGACTTCCCATTAGCTTCTACACTGTGTTTCTAAATTGAGACGGCCTTCTACTTCAAGTTCATGTAGGCACATGCTAACGAACATGTACACAAGTGCTCTTCTGTTATAAGTGTTGTCCCACAAAAACCACCATGACACCCCTCCCTTACCCCACCAAACGCAACCTTGTTACTCCCTTGCAAAGCAAGGGGCCATTTCCGTTTTTCATTTTTCTTCTTCTTTTTTTCTTTAACGTGCGAAAAAGAAACCACAAACTACTGCTTGAATGTGTGCTCTGTATAACCACACCCTAATTGGTAGATTCAAGAATCAGATACGTCTTCCATCCTGTCAATAAGACTGAATGTCAAATTAAATTATTAGACTTGCCAGTGAGGTATCATTGCGCTTGGAATTAATAACTCTAAGGTTTTGTTGTTGTTTTTTTCAAGCTTACATTTACCTATCCACTTAGAGCATAGCCTAAATAACAACAGGAGTATTTGCTTAGTGTATAGTGGCACAAAAAACCCTCTGTGAATTCTCTGCAAATTGGCTTGTTTTACTTTAAATTCAAACTGTATAAGATGATGTAAGTTAAATGTATGACAGTTGTTTTCATTATTTACAAATTAAAAAGATTAAATCAGTAATTTTACAGACATTTTAATTAAAACGTTCAGGACGGTCCTTATAATTATAACAGTAAACACCAACAGTGTTTTGTGATTCAGCCATAAGCATAACAGAATGAGTGGCTTTTGGGACAGATTTTGCAAATATCATCCATGAGAAACTCTTTCATTTGGTTCAGGATCTTCCATAAGTGTCCAATGAGGAGGAGAATAGGACAGCCATGGCATGTTTTACATCAGGGGCATTCAAGCATATGTCATAGAGAGCCGAGTTTTCATTCTAGCCCAAAGCTGTGTCCCTAAAGCGTACTACAAATTCATTCTACCAAAGTTTTGAATGTGCAGTTACTACTGAGATCTGTTGATAAGGAAGGAGATATGAGACTGATGGGTTTCAGCATAGGGAGAAGCATAACAGCTGACTGAATCATGTGCACTGCTTCACATCAGTCCTTATCATGATGTCATGAAGCCTTTTTTGACTTTTTCAACAGTTGGAGTCTCTCATTGTATTGAATGCAGTCTCAGTTGCATTCGCTCACAAAAGATCTTTTTCGTAACACACTCATCATGTTTCTTCCCAAAATTATCATGTAATGAGGAACATGTTAGGCAAAAGCTTCAGAAGTTTCATTTATGATGTCACCAACCATTTTCTCAAAAAAGCTGTTCAGCGTACCGAGGCGTCTCCTCCATAGACTTCCATTCTAACAAAAGAGCCCGAGGTCTCCCTGCTCGCACCCCATGGCATTACGTGTTTTCCATCAATGATTGTTGTCTCCCCCTGGAGGAGACTCTCTGGTTGCTACACACTATTGTCCCCGAGGAGCTACTCAGGGGAAAAACAGTAAAATTAAAAGTTTATGAAACCAAAAATCAACTTAAATATTTGTTTAAATAGACTAAATGTTTTTTGTATTTGTGCACTGAAGTTGGAAGATGGTGTAGGTCATACAACACTACTGTCAGCGGATGTGATGCATCATTTTCCGTTAGTAAAAATTGGTGTGGCCTGCTGGATTTTGATCATACGAAACAGTATACTTTGAAGATGAGTATATAGTATGCAATATGCAGTATCAGTGTGTAGTGTGCTTTTGGGACACAGGGCAAGACTACATAAACCAGAGCTGAGTTCCATAAGCACACTACATACTAACACTAAACTGTACCTTCTGTATACTCAGTTCCATAGTGTACTGTTTTGGCGGTTAGTATGATAAAATTTCAACATAATGCACTGTGTTTTACTACAGGAAATGATAAAAACATCAGCTGAGGGTGGTGTCAGGTGACCTACATCTAAACGTCTTCTTGCGCCTTCTAACTAAATTTGAAAAATTGCTAGCGCACAAATTAAAAAAAAAAAAAATTATTATTATTTTTTTATTTTTGGTTTTCATTAACTAATTTTCATACTTTTACAATGTGAACACACTACATACTCAAAACTTGGTTAGAATGAGCATGTAGTGTGCTTTTGGGATGCCGCTCAGGTGATTTCACCGATTAGCACCGATTAGCTCAGAAGTTGTGTTATTCAGTGAAATCACTTGGGCTGGAATGAGAATAAAAAACCAAAAATTAAGGAAACCTGCATACACTCGGACCTCCACGACACACAACTGGACACCACTGGTTTCCATTGTTTCATGGTCGGTGACCTCTCACGCCCTCTGGATGGTGGCGCTGTCATCCAGAAAAGGCCGCTCCTGTCAGGACTGAAATGCCACACCACCAAGATGAGGGTGATTACTCGGGCTGAATTTGCATTTATGGCCTCTTACATTACTCTCTAAGCGGCTGAGTTGACCCTAAACCCTGGAAAATGCACTCCACGTGCTTTCAGGATAAAGCTGTTCAAATGACATTCATTTGCATACTTTCTGCTTAAGTTTTTTTTTTTTTTTTTTGTGAAGGTGGG
>OMKZ01016723.1:12548-57554 GCA_900302535.1 Neoniphon sammara
TTATATTTTTCGTCAATTTTAAAAATGTTTTGAAGATTTTTTTTTCTAAGCACATTCTTAACTATAAGTGAAATGTATTGCCATATGCTACGGCCAGCCACTAATCAAAAATCCAGCAACTGCTTGTGCCCTGACATGAAATTCCAGGAGTTATCAGTAGAAAATTACTTGTAAAATGCATGTTCTGATAAAGTGCATTTTTATTATTCCCTGCACTGCAGACATTTTCTCAAATGGATCCACTGCCAAATCCCAAATAGTTACCCCCTAAAAGATGCAGTCAAGGGTATTTTCAAGTACGCGACTCGCATCTACCATCTTTCCCCTAGCACCTGAATGCAACAGATGTAGTGTTTTGGCCACCAGGTGGTGCAAGGTGCTAAACAAATATTTTGCCCTGTCAATCATTTCATTTGAGACCGTAGCTGGGGCATGATAGTAGACACAGGGAGCGCTTTCGGTCAGGAGTCACGCCAAAGTGGACGCCATGGGGATTATTCGCCGCAAGTGACAGAAGGAGCTTTCATGAAACTTTTCAAGATTGCCTGACACCCTCTTCTCGCTCATTTTTCCAGTAACAACTTTAATTTTATTCATATCAGTGTCCTGAGGCGCGGCACTTTGAGCACATTGCCGCAGCTGTAGCTTCTTCGTCGGCGGCTGCTAACGTTATTTCTAGTTCAGACGAGTTCAGAGGTGGAGGAAACAAGGCAGGATGTACCATGAAGAAACCGTACATTTACAAAAACCGCGCTACGGAAGTAAGTGTGGACTTTTAAAATCTGTTTTCTAGCTAATCTGTTTATTTATCATGAAATATAGAGAAGGGGCGCGTGCAAGCTCCGTGCCCTTAAGAGACCAGAGGAGTTTCTGATGAGGAACAGGTGTTTGAGCGGCAGCGCTTCACCTGGCTCCACTGAGCAGCGGGATGCCTTAAGTAGGTGGGGCAACCAGGGTTTTAGAGACATTTGCCCTTATTATTTGCTTAGAGGTGAGGAAAAAGCGAACACACTCTGCCTTTGGTAGGTTTTATTTGGTGGGCCCAGCTCTTGGTTTCTGTGGGTTTGGTTGGTTCTCCCTGGTTTGAATTCAGGGGTGCAGAGATGCTGGGGCTCAAAGCCTGCTGGCTCCCTTAAACTTTAACCCCTGGACACATTTGGTATGTCTTATAGTTTTTCCTTCTCAAAGTTCCCACAAATCAACACAATGATATTTAGTATAGTAATGGTGGCTGACAGCACACCAGCCTATCTAAGCAGTGGGCCTTCTCTCAGAGGTTAATTATTAACTTTTTCAATTACAATTGTTGAGAAATCTACACCTGGCTTCATGAGCATTTCAAGAATTTAACCGCAGTTATCCTGAATACAAGTCAAAGTAAGAAAAAGCTGAAAACTGCAGTTTGCCAGAGTTTTATTTCAGGTCTGTTGTCAGTAACTGACATCTGAGGACAAAGTACAGCTTGAAGAGATAAGATCAATCAATTGTGCCATCAATACCGTATTGTCCTTTGCCTCTGACTTGGCACGTTTAATTTCATTTCTCAACACTGCCTTGGCCTGCTCTTATAAATCATCATGTTGTTTTCATAGCAGCATGTTTGCTGGTTCTACACCATATTAACTACTATGGATCCAAAAAGGGTGAGTGCCCTTTGCTTTTTAAAATTCACAAATAGAGAGGTCATTACAGACTATTAAATAGGATAGTCCTTAAAGCTTGTTGGGTAAGTTATTTCAGTTTGTAAAAGACAGGCAAAAATTGTCCCAAGTAAGGTTCCCTCCTGTATAATTGTTCGATTTTCAGTGCTGTTATGGGAGCTGAGCAATGTTTCCCTGGAATTACTCTGAGTAAATGCCTCAGTCAGACTAACCTTAGTTTATGTGTTTGCTCATGAAACAGAACGACCTAAAATCTGAGTCTGTCTTGATTTGTAGTTACCTGCAGGCCCCAAAAGGTTGGGGAGAACAAACCCTCAGCCAAACAAAAGCATGAGTCATAATCACAGAGTTCATAACTCAGGTCCAGTGATCCTGTGACAGATGAAGGCAGCAAAACCTTCCTGCAGAGCAAATATAACTCTTAGTGCAGGAGTGCAGACAGGCCCTGCAGGAAGTGTGTGAGTGAGTCAGTGTGGGGACGGCGTAACGGCTGTGCATGGATCCTGTGCCTGTGAGCCGAGTGTTTACACACACTCGCGTCCTCTCCTACAACACAGCTGGGCCCGTGGCCTTTGGTCGGATGAACAGATACTGTGGTTGTGAGACCATAGATTTCACTGTAGTGATTGGACGACCCGTGTGTGTGTGTGTGTGTTTGGCTCTTTTGCAAGTGTCTTCACTGTGTTGTGTAGGCCTATGTGTGTAAGCTACATGACTGTTGACATGTGAGTGAAACTGCACATCAAGGCTTTATTGAGACCTAGTGGCCTAATGCCTGTGCAGTGGCTGATGAGTAGGGCTGCAGTTAGGGAAGATGATGTTGATCACCAGTTGATATATGGGTTATGTTTCCTATTAACTGATTACTGATTTGGTCTAAAGTATCAGAAATAATGACATATGATCATTACAAGTTAGCAGTGCCCAAAGTGATGTCTTAAAATTGCTTCCTTAGTCTGACCAGCAGCCAAACAAACAAAACATTATGATATCAATGGAAAAAAGTTAGCAAATGTTATTTTATTGAAGATGAAATCAATAATGCTGGGGTTTTTTCATTATGACAAATGATTAATCGGTTACCGAAATTATAATTGATCAATTTTCTGTCAATTGACAAATCGTTTCAACGTTATTGATGAGGTGATAGAGTCTAGTAGAGCAATTGAAAGGTTCAGAAGATTCAATTTAGCTTTCCAAAGAGGATGGAGTAAAGTATCAAGTAAAGAATTGCAGACACTGGCTTTGATCATCAGGATGCAGTGAACCGCTGAATTGGCTCCCAGAGCTACTCATTTATGGAGTGCCAGATATTTTAAATTAATCAGTGGCAATGGTAGACGGAGTGTGCTCTGAATCATGTATGAGTTACCTTGAAGGCCGCACTAATTCTTGATCCTCTTCCTAGGCATTTGGATTGATTAGGCTAATCAATCAACAGGTTTAACTAGTCAAAGTCGGTGTCACTAGAGGAGATACTAATCATGTAACCTCTGGACTTAAGAGTCTGGTGGCTCTGATGTGTAATGCATGTGTGTGCACAGCAGTGCAAGTATTTCCAGTCTTTTACTTGCTGTGGCTTTTAGCCTGATAAAGTACAGGTGAACCAATAAAACAAAGTTTCCACATGTGAAAGTTCAGTCCCTGGCCTGTACTCAGACCTACAGACCATGGCGCTTGATCCAGTTGGAGTTCAGCCTCCGGGCCTGGGATCGGCCCTTCACTCAGCCAGAAATAAAGGGATTTGATTGGATTAGAGGGGTGTAAGGAGTGTCAGGGGCTTGGGGGAGGTGGTCTCATTAAGCTGCAGGTAAAGGTCAACTCTCAGCAGAAGTCACTTGTCAATTAGGCGCCCCACTAAGGCCATTTTCACAATAAGAAAGTGGCCTTTCATCTCCCGCATATCCCGGTCCACTGAAACATTGGATATAATACAGTCTCCCACTTCTGCCGAGAATCCTGACAGTCAGAATAAGCTGCACTTGCCAAGAAACAGCCTTTCAGTCCTGCTGTTTACTGTGCAGTCTTTCAAATTTGCACAAGGGGTTTGCTCAGGGCTTTCAAGTGTGTTGAGACATACATCTCAACATCCAGATGCACACAGAGCTGCCACACTTTAATCCTGCGTAATGAAGATCAGTAAAACTGTGCAACAAACTTGTGTCTTGATTATGTCACTGTTGAAAAATAGTCACTCAGTTTTCAAATTTTACATGCAGAGACTTTGCTTGTTCTTGCAGCCATTCAGGATGATGAGAGGCTGTCAGCGGAGGAGATGGATGAGAGGAGACGACAGAACATCGCCTACGAGTACCTCTGTCACCTGGAGGAAGCTAAACAGTAAGACAGCAGGAGAGATGAAAGGTTTTCCAAGAGGGATGGGGGAGACAGAGAGAAATATACTCAGGATGACAGGAACAAAATTGTATCAGAAGACCAAATCTAACCTTTTCACTTTGTGACACTTACTTCTGTCAGAAGTCACTGGTTGTGGCAATTTAACTAGGTGTGTTCTTGGGTCAAGCAGTGGGTCTGTTATCACTTTATTCATTTTACTATGCCCAAATAAAATACATAATCACATGTCTTGAAGCTATGTTTTGCTCTAGTAAGCTAGCTATCGAAGTAACTATACCTTTTTGGATGTCATGCTACAGGTATGCAAGCAAGCTAACATTACTTTTTGTGATCATTTGCATGGTATACTTTTCCCAACTTTCTCTTTGCCTCACAGGCCTGTTTTGTGTCCCTACCTATCCCATCATACCATACGTAAGCAGTTATTCTCTTCTTACAGGCAGTGAATGAACTAGAAAAAGGAGAGGGAAGATATTTGCTAAAGAAGAAAGATGGAAGTTTCACCTGCATTTAAGAGAAGAGAAAGTGAGACAGAAAAAAGAGGGTTGAATTTAAAGCAGAAAGTGGTAGTGAAATTAAGAGATAAAGGGAGTATGAGGAAATAAATCAGATAAGGGAAGGATGCAGTGTGTGACCTAGTAATGATTAGAGTAAGATGAAGCCATCGTGACAGATGAAAGGCTGAAGGTGTGTGCAGCAGGCACGTGAGATGATGACATGGAGCTGTAAGCATGCATGAGATGGTGTGCAACAAACGGGAGTTGCTGACGTGGTGGAAAGAGTAGTTCTCTTTGTAGTGTGCTCAAGCTAACTAATGCCTCAGAAACACATTTTACAATATATTTACAGATAAATATACAAAATACAGAGAAAGTTTATTGATACTTTCTAAATAGATTTTTGATAATGTTTTGCCAAATAGTTTTTCTGTAAGAATCTCTGGTTATTTAAAGAGAACTTATCCATGATGAGGCTCTGAAGATGAATCTTGCCCTCTTGTGAAGTACCCAAGCATTCTTAGTCCTGAACCACTTCGTGTCTTCTACACCAAGTCACCCAGCTGAGCAGGAAGTGTGATCTTGGCTTCTTTTTTAACGCGCTCATTTTTGGACAGCCCCACCCATCTCCACATTTCCTCAGACTGATTATTTATCCTCAAATCTGGCATGGTGTAACCTAGTTGCTGCACTGTCAGGGCTGAAGTTTGAGTGCTTGGCTAGTCGCCTCTGGTGACATTAGACATGCTTCACCATGACTGCAGCCTTAGGTAGGTCTGCATTTCTCCTCAGATTATTGTTTGACAGCTGAACTTGGACTTTGACTCTGTAAAGACTGCTTGAATGGCCCACTTCTGCAAGCACAGCTAGGCCAAGCATAGATGCAGTCATCCATCATAATTAGGCTATGCCTAAACTGTGGCAGACACTTTTATCTTTTTTAGTTTATTGGAAAAACTTGTGTAGAACGCTGGCTGAGCTGAACTGGGGCAGTTTAGGTAGTGCATACTTTAGTAACTGCATGGTTAACCTCCAGAGTGACCACTATTTCATTCTCACTCTAACACACACACACACACACACACAAAATACACACAAAATACACACAAACACTCTGTCACACTCTAACTTCCTGTTATTCCATCCCAGTGCTACTGACTTCCCTACACACCCTTGTCATTTGTGGACTGTAACCTCTATTCTGGGAAAGCTGTCAAACGGGATTAGGATTAGGACAGAGCACTAATAAAGCTGTTAACCAAGAGAGCATGGGATTATGTCCCACGCTCATTAACCCTACTCTCTGTGGTCAGGAGTCAGCAGAACAAGGCAAGTAAGCAGAAGCAGCTCATTTGTTGACTCATGCAATACACCTGGGAAAAAAATTAAGAAGGGCTAAGACAGCTTTGGTTTCACTTGATTACACATCCACGTGTCCCTCCCAGGACATATCCTGGCCAGTTTTGTTGGGGATGCAAAATGGTGCAGGTGACACTCATATTTTTGCTCATATTACACTCATATTATCTGATTTGCTGCTGATTTTCACAATATCTAACTGTTCTGACCAAGTTTAATTTGTCTACATCACAGTTTTCTACCTAAAGTTGTACATTAAAGAAGCTGAGGTACAAACTACATACTGGGTTGTTCAGGTTGTTCTTGAATTTAATTTGTGCTTGATTAAAATGAACACTGCTGCCTGCCAGGTAGCTCTTACTGTTGAAGTCAGAGATGTTGTCAACTGCAGGACGCACCCTCCCAAATAATACACACACACACACACACACACACGCGCATACACACACAGTGGTTTCTGGAGGGAGACTTTGTACCTGCAGCACTGAGTAAATAGCTTGTGGTTTACATATGCAGTTTTTTTTTGGAGGGGAGTTTTTTTTTTTTTGGTTGTTTTTTTCCTTTTCTTTGCTTTGATATGGGTCCATTTCTGACTCGTGATTAGCCAAGGGGTTTTGTAGAGCACAGGCTTGGCTTCCAGCGCATATTCAGTCGCTTGCTCCCTAATACGTGCACACACACGCACGCACAGACACACACACACACACCCATACACAGAGAAAAACTCATGACCAGCATGACTAAGTTACATGACACAACCTCCCAAAACAGGCTCTATATAGACAGATAGTTCAATGCTAAGGAGTTTAGTCTATTAATAATATACTGGTGTGAGACAGACTTCAGTCCTGGAGTCCAGAAAGCTGTTTTGTTTAGCCTTGTAGGTTGCAGACTAGACAATGACAGGAAGGCCTGTTTTGGGGGTTGTAAACAGAAGAGTGCTGGTCTATCCTGGTTCAGGAGACAAGTTTTCACTTCATTGTTTTAACTGCAGGAAGTAGAGCCGTGTTACCCAGCCAGGATGTTCTTTCTTATGTTTTTTTTTTTTTAGGGGGGCTTTCTGTTCTTGTGCAGCCTTCCCGCCTCCAACTGATGTTGACAAGCCTTTGATAGCTGTTTTTTTTTTTTTTTTTCTAAATAATCATGTCAGTTCTACACAGATATGAAACTTAAAAGGATTTACTAAATTGTCTGGGATTGGAATTATACCTCATTCCCTCCTCTGCCAACCCCCACCACCTCTTTTTTCAGGCTCTTTCTCTCCCACTCACTCCTTCTTTCTAAGCGGCATGCTGAAACTTCATTAGCGGTCACTGTCATCAGTTGGACACTAGCTGCTGTACTTCAGTGTCTCTATTAAATGCCTACACACAGCCTGTTGTTTGGCCAGCCATGATTTTCTCATTGGTTTATGGTTGGTTATTGTGGTTCTTTTGGCCACATCCAGCCTAGTTTGATTTGTGGGCCAAAACTTTTATGTGGACTGCAGTGTACACAAGTAGCTTGTTCCAAGTTGGTGGGTAACAATGTGTCATGTCAGCATAGAGATTTGCCAATATGACACAGTAAATGACTCCAAAATCGCTTTTGAATCTCAAGGCCAGTCACCAAGCTTGCTGTGTTTTTTGTATTTTTGCATATTAAGGTAGTATTCATTCAGAGCTGAAGAGGTTGCTTCTGAATGGCAGTGTCTTCTGTTTATGAGGATGTACAAATGTTGATACCACTGATGACATTAATGAATGTCACCATTATTGGCAACTGAGCATGTGCACAGGCAAATCTGTAGGCTGTATATTTCTGAATTGTTTTCACTACAAAAATTAATTGGAATATCACCTCGATTAGATTATTCAGGTTCAACCAGAAGGCCAGTGTTTAAGTCAAAACATCTGTACTAATGAAGCACTCATGAGCCATGCACTAAATCCTTGAATCAGAGGCAGTGTAACCCTGCAGTTTGACCTCCTCCTTTGAAGGGGAGCTGTCAAAACAACACATTTCTCCAGTGGGGATAAATCTAGTAAGTCACACAAAATCCACAAGAGGAAGTAGCATAGCAAAAATAGTCAATGTCAGGAAGAAAACTGGGCTCTCAGAAACTGTGTAAATACATTTACATAGTAAAAGATGGTGGCTATCAGTACATTTCAGTCTGTGAAAAACCAATATAAAAACCTAAATTCGTCAAAGCGATTTACAGTGTTGACATCATTTGTTATGGTGGGACTGCTTTATTCATTTGCTGACACACTTGAGTGGGTTTGTGTTGACAGACCGTGGTGTGTTAGTTGTCCTTAAAGTGCTGACACATGTTTGGGCAGACTGGGTGCTCTGCACACCCACCTATGGCACCCACAGGTCCTTAATTAGCTTAAACAAAGTATCTGTGTGTGCATGTATGTAGGAGAGGTGCTTATTACAGGTAGAAGGACATGGCTTGCTGGTGAATGAATAAATACACAGGCCAGATCACTGTCTGTTGAGTTAGGTGTAGGAAGTGACAACGATGAAGTTTTTTTTCTTTCTTTTTTCCAAAGAGTAGTGCAGAATCAATATTGGGAGAGAGATGTGACTATAATGGAAAATGTGGTCTTATTTCCAGGCAGTCGGATAATGTGTAACAGATTCACAGACTGATGATTCACTCTCACTTTGGTCACAAATCAGTAATTCTTTAGTACGGACATTTCCTAATATCTCTGGGAATAACCCAGCAGATCCAGCTCTGAGTCTGTGCTAATGTTATTGAACCTTTCACATGGAAATTACATCATGTTGAAAGAATGTGAATTCTCTCATTGTTTTAACACAAGTAAAGTAAAGCATTCTCAATTCAGCGTTCATGGTTACTCAGCAAGTAATTCTAATAAGTCTCCTTACTTCAATTAGTCGCTCCCTTTGTTTTCATAATGATTAAAGTCACTTCCCTTCATTGAATGAATTGTCCCCTGATCACACTCACATGCTCCAGGAGTGAACTCAGCCTTCACCAGTGACCCAGGTTAAGCTGTAGACGACAATAAGTAGTTTTAGTCATCCTGCTGCCAGCCTCCCTCTTTAACCTCACAATTTGAACTTGACAGGTAAGTGTCAGTTATCATTTACAAGCTCAAGGCTGGCCTTCACATAGTCTGAAAGCTCAGACTGTAAGTCTGTCCAACCCCCTTACAAAGGCATGCTGGGTACAGTGTGGGTGCTGCCTGCAACAATGCCCAGTTCTCTCTGGCCTGCAGGATGCTTGTTTACTTTGTTTCAGTTAATTTACAGCATAGACACTGGCCTAATGAATAAATGTTTTACCTCAGGAGCTTTATAGCCTTATGTTGTCTTATTAACAGTGATTTAATGAGGCCCGTGCAATGTGCTCGTTTCCTTGTGGGTTTGTGATTGAGATAAAAATGATCCCTTAGTCATAGGATTTAATGGTTATGTGAGTTACACATCCAACAGTCTATGTCCATGGCTATATTTCCTGTGGTCTTGTTGAAATTATAACATGCAAGCGTTGTTACATATTATAGAGTCATGCGGGGAAGTTTGAGCACAAGGCCATGGTCAGTTTCCTAGAAACATCTTATCCTTAAGTGCCATCAGTAGCAGGAAGGAAGAGTTGATGTAGATGTAGTTATGGACTTGAACACCATATCAGATCTTGTATCTTCAAAACCATATTTTAGGCTTTGAAAGAACAGTTTATTTTTCCCCATTCATCTCCATGCATTTTTGACATTTGATGGTGCCTTATCTAAGGGTGGACTCGATCCAGGGTCATGAAACATTTTCCAAATGTTAAGGAGTGCCAGTTGTCATTTACCTCTTTACAAAACGGAAAAATTCAAGATAATAGATTTCACTATGGTGACAGTGTTTTTTGATAGCCCTTTTTTCCAAACATAAACATGCTGAAATGTGTATTTTGGGTTGTATTTAGTTTATGTCTGTTGAAACTGTTGGATTTTTGCTTTGACCAGGCAGTGCAGCAGGTGCAGCAAAAACCAATATTGACTTGCTGCGTACATGCAGGCATCCAGTCAGATAAAAGCTTACATTGCACTCTCTTAGATCTCAGGTGGCAAGGTGAGGGACAGACTAAGGTCCTGTTTGTTTATATTCCTACTGTAACCATAGCATTGAGTTTAGTATTAAAAAGAAAGTTAACTTGCACCATGAACTTGTTGTATAACCAGTTTCTGAAGTGAATTGAGCTCTTGTTGTACTCCTTTCCTCAAGCAGTCGAGCAAGCCGTTTCTCATTATCTTAGTTCATATTCACCGTAGTCAAGCAATGGCCTGAGATACACCTTTTCAATTTTTATATTTAAACATGAACTTGCTTGCTTGGGCTTAAGAGCTTTACTAATAAGCAATTTTGTATCATCTTGGTCCCAAGAGATGAAAATATGTGATGTAGAGATGCTTTTGAGAATGCTAGAGGTAAATATCTGTGTTTTCTCAGGTGGATGGAGGCCTGTTTAGAGGAGGACCTGCCACCCACCACAGAGCTGGAGGAGGGACTGAGGAATGGCGTCTACCTCGGCAAACTTGCCAAGTTTTTTGCACCTAAAATGGTGTCGGAAAAAAAGATCTACGACAGAGACCAGACCCGATATAAGGTGCAACTGTCAGTCTAAGTCTCAACCTTTTGAATTTATCCCTATTTAGAGATATTTTCATCTGCTTTACATTTCTGATTACACTTCTAATATAGATAATCCCTCTTGGCCAGAGAGATCTCTAGACAAGTTTGATAATGTTATAGTTGTAATACAACTTCCTCTGCAGTGCTCACCAAACATACATGGTGTCAGACAGGAAGACTCACTCACAGACATCCTCACTTACCGTCAACAATCTTCCACAGGAAAGAGGGAAAGGTGGCAGGGTGAAGATTAGGCCCTCACTGAAGCATTCAGCTGTTATGCTGATACAGTAAACTAAACTAAAAGAAATTGTGCTTGATAAACTCTGCCCTTTATTAAATTATAAACATACTTAATTGACTGTGAGAAACTGTATTAAATTGGCTTGAGGTTGATGTTTGTGGTTATATAATGGCCTGGGCGGTCATGTTTTTAGGCTATTGATAACAATCTTGCTTCCTGATAAAGCAGAATTAGTTGTTTGTATCATAAAATGCCCCATATCAATTGATTTCTGTACTGCAGAGCTGCAAATTTGTGCCACCTTATTACAGCTTCTGGTAGTCACATTGGTGTCTGAAAGATAATATTTATGTGTCTGTCTCTGTTTTCATTTTCAGACCAAAGGGCTGCACTTCAGACACACTGACAACACAGTGCAGTGGCTCAGAGCCATGGAGTCAGTGGGGCTGCCCAAGGTGAGGAGCTTGCACAGCCACCAATCATGCATGCATACAGGCAAGCGGACGCACATTCCTGGATGCCTGTCTCATAAACATGCTTACTGACCTGCACAGTGCACTTAAAGCCTCATTTAATCTGCATTCTGCTTCCAAAAATCAGTGTATCCTAAGCTTACTTTTGTTCAGAGGATCTGGGCCTTTATATTAAAATGCATGAAAATGTTGGCAGTCAGATAAGTGAAAGTTTTCTTAAGTCATGAAAAATTGACATCTTTCCATGATGTCCTTTGCCAAGTCAGAAATGTCCCTTGTGCATCTCTGTGGGATTCCAGGTAAGATGGTTCGCCCTTGAAGTGACCTGGTACAATGTGGATTGCATGGACAGTTTTAAGGAAATGTCTTTGCACCAAGCAACTGCAGAAGCCCTCTCATCAACACAAAAATGATAAATAATAAAGGGCTACAGGGTACCAACTTTCCAAACTAATTTACACACAGTTTTTATTTTGGGGCTTAAATCAGCCAGGGAGATCCCTATCGTTGAAGTATCCTAAATGTATGGTGTTAGATGAGCTTGGTTGTCATTTGTTTATTTGCTCATCGCTGGTACATAGTCATTTACATTACAGAGTAGAATCCATTCTGTAACTAAGACAGCGTTGCAATAGGATTTCATTCACTGTAATATAAGAAGCTGTAATTTAGGGTTTGGCAGAGGATGGCAGAGGGAAATGAGAAAATAGGAGCATGTGTCTTGTGATGTTTGGGTCAAAATTTGAAACATTTATTCAATAAGTGGTTTTGTGAACACTTTACATGACCTGTATTCACTTAGTCAACCTGTCCCAGTGCTTGTGATCACATGTTTTTGCATGACTGCAGACATTGTTTAAAAATGACATAACACTGAGATAAAAAACTGAAATAGCCTAAGTTAAAGGCTGACTCTCTGTGCTTCAGCCTGATGTGAAATACAATATATATGTCTAGAGCAATAAAAGACATCTTTTGTTCAGTTTAATTGCTTATACTTGAGTTTATTTTATGCATAGCCTCACATAGACACACCTTTACAAGCCTGTCACTGTTTCAAGAAAGATAGTAAACATTGACACATGAAATTATGATGAGGGTGTGGTTGGTGTAATAGAATGGTATTAACCCCAATGCATCTTTTATGAGAGGACACAAAAGACTTTTCCCTGAGGAGGATACTAGAAATGGAAAATGAGGTAAAATTGATACCCAATTATCTCTGTAATGCCCCTTGGGAAGTTTTTTTTTTTTGATTGGCTTTATGAATAGCCTTTTCAGGAATAGGATAACACACTTGGCCTAAAGCTTTTTTCATTGTTTCATGTATTTGAGTAAAACCATAAAATTAGATCATCATTCTAATGAAAAGTGAGAAACACACATTACAGATACACAAGGGTTGCAGTTACATCACAAGTTCCTGCTGACAAATTGTCAGCAGGAACTTGTAGTCAGCAGTTTGTAAACTGTATTATCATAAAACTGGTTATACGCGCAGTGTGACACCTTTTTTTTGTTGTGTGTGATTTGTAAAAACTTGCATGATGCCTGTTTGAAAAAACTCAACCAGTCACCAAGGACAACTGCATATTTACTATGAACCATGAACATTTCCCACTGCAGCCTTCCTCAGTGTGTCTGTGTTCATGTTGATATGTGAATGGACTTTGTGATGGATGATGTGCTCCTCTACAGCTGCCGCAGAATAAAGAGTGTCAGGAGACTCTCAGAAAAAAGTGACTAATAACCGCTGTGGTTTCTACTTACAGATATTCTATCCTGAAACGACCGATGTGTACGATCGCAAAAACATGCCCAAGGTGGTGTACTGCATACATGCACTCAGGTAGGAGTAAAAGAGATGAGGGATTTCAAAAACATTTCACATTTACCACCTCCAACCATCTCTCACATTTGACAGAAAAATACCCTTCATACCTCTAAATCTCTTTGGCAATAGCACGATACACAGTTGCTTTTTCCTGAAGGTGCCACACTTGACTATTAAGTACGACTTCATGTCTAAGAAACAAAATTAAATGACTGGAATAAACTACTGTTGTTAATAATAACATAAAACCTGAAAAAGCCCATATGCTGTTTTTTGGTGTTTATAATTTAAACATTAGAGATTGTGCGCCTCACACAAGAATGTGACTAATTCAGAAAGTTGTATTTGTTTGTAAGTGTAGACTAATTTATATGTGTGGCAGTACTTTGCACATGCTCTTGTCACGCTAACTTCCTTTCTACTTCAGAGTCGTTTCCTATCCCTAGATGGGTATGGCGAGCTAACAGGTTATAAATTTAAGGTTGACTTTGACATGTGGTGGTTCTTAGTTTATCCACACAAAGCAGTGTCTTCAAGCTGCACGTCCAGTTTGGGGAGATAAGTGTGCGAGAACCAACGGTTTCCACTTCTTCTAAATGTCTTTTTTTCTCTCAGTATTGTTCATGCATGGTCTCTTACTTGTGTGCATTAAGATCAGCCCCCTAATTTATGTCAAGAGCACTTCAATGATTTGAAACAGGAACTGGGAAATGTTATTTCTACTTCACCTCAGACTGTTAGTGTGTTTCTTCTCAAGCAGAGACCTTTTCATGATTTTTGATAAATAGGCCAAAGCTACATTATACAGCAGTGTACGTTTAGCTATAAGCAGCTGTTGTGGCATGTTCACATCCTTTCAATCGCTGTGTGTGCTGTTTATTATAATGTCTTTAATCTCAGGCTAATTCAGTTCAGAGGTTACAGCCACAAAGATTGGCAAATCAGTTGTGCGATCTGGAAAATGCTTTCTTATTTGTTGTAAGCTATAGGCTCTATTGCCCTACTACTTTACTCCTTTCAGCCGTTTGACATCTGATCAGTATAATCACTGTACACACGGTGCTTAACACCTCCATTCAATGTGTTTGCAAGGGCTTTCTAACACTGCGATAGTCACAGTTAACTTGAGAAACACTGTGGCCACAGTCTCACCTCAAAGCCTAGACCATTGTTATGGTGTGGGGTTTGTGTGAATTCCTGTGATGATTTCAAGGAAGGTAGTGGTGTCAAAATCTCGCTTGAATTTTACAGCCTCAGGTCATTGGGCTTTTTCAGGTGAGACATTTTAAAATGAAATTAAGGATTTCCTCCATCTGGGCCTTGCAGTCAGCCACACACAGATTTAGGGAGTGATTATGTGAGCTATGCGGCTTGTTTTTTTCTCTGTTGTAGCATTTTCGGTCAGGTCCTGAGAGAATCGGTTTCCTTCCCTCCTTATGCACACACGTGCTCTTCCTTCCTGGCGGTCCGGCTCGGGTCCCATGAGGACTCAGTGAATACTCTGTTGCCCAGAGCACAAACACATGCAGACATGGAGGCATAGGAGAGGATGCTGCGTCACATTCAGCACAGTGGAAAAAAATGTAAAGGGAACACAATGAAATAGAAACAGAAAGGGCTTTTAAGTGAATTTTTAAATGAAAGTCCTGAGAAAATGGTGGAGTAATGAAATTCAGTTTCTTGTGTTGTAGGAAGAGGAGTAAGTGTACTGCTATCAGAGAGCATCATGGGAGCACACAACTGGGAGGAAGCCAGTTGCTTCAAATTAGTCAGCTTAATGCCTGTAAGCCAGTGACTTGTAATCAGTCCGCCACATGAACCTCACTCAGCTGTTACTGTGTTTCTATCTCCTGAACTGAATGGCTTGTCAGCATATTAAACCTTACCCTTTGTCTAAGCAGAAGTTAGATAGTGAGAGAAACCTCCCTGTGTCCCAAGGACAGGCTGCATTTCATGTTTACACAAACACCTGGGCCAAAGGGCAGAGTAGCCAGCTAGTGCAAATTCTCCAGTGAGCGTTGTACTGATGCCAGACCTGCCTTAAATATCTATAATTCATGGCCACTTATCAGATACCTGCGGGAAGATGAAAGTTTTATGAAGTTTCCAGCCACCTGCTTGCTGTATTCTTGCCTTGGCGGGGAACTGGGTGCACAGGCTTCCGTCAGCCAGTCCCTGTTGTTGTTTTAGCCAACACCACCCTCTTGTGGGGGAAAGTGTGAAATAGGAAGGAATCAGAGGTGGCACTCAGCAATCACAGTCATGAGGAAGAGCATTCAAATTCATTATATCTGTCTCGCCCTCCAAAACGTTCAGGGCTCTAAAAGCTTTAATCCTAAATTCTAGTATAAGGCTAATGTTCTGTGATTTATTTCAGCTTGTACCTGTACAAACTGGGCATTGCTCCACAGATCCAGGACCTGCTGGGCAAAGTGGACTTCACAGGTAAATACTGGAAATGTGACAACCACTTGTAATAACACAGCAGGTGGTGCCTTTACACCCTCATAAATAGAATAGGAAGCACTGAAGTAATTATGTTTTGCTTTTAAGATGAAGGACAACAGCTGCCTTAGGACCTCTCTAAAGATTGCCCACTTGTGTTTGTGTTTGTACGTTAGGGTTATCCTCCTTACGTGGGCTGTTAGAATGAGTAATTACTTTTCTTGTTTGGCTTTAATTGAAAAAGATAATAGAGCAGATAATAGAGCGTCATTACACACTCTGAAGCATGTTCTTTTTAAAGTGTTAAAGAGATTGGCTTGAAATCTCTTGTACTTGGTTTAGATGTTCAGGAAACATTGCAGATCAAGATAAACATCCCTTGCAGCATTTCACTTGCAAGTAATTTGCATATGGATGCACATAAGCTATCACAAAACACTGCAGTTTTCTGAAAAAGCCTCAGTTTTAGTATTTGTCATCACCACAGTCTTCTAAATTTGTGTGATATCCTGTTTGATATTAAATCTTGGGCTTCCTCCAGATTACTGTTTGTCAAGAGGAAAAAAAATTACTTTTCCCATGCTGTGCTACATGAATGCCATTGTGTTTGTCAATGCTATTATGTTTCTGTCTTCCAGAGGAGGAGATCAGTAACATGAGGAGTGAGCTGGAGAAGTACGGCATCCAGATGCCAGCCTTCAGTAAGATTGGAGGAATCCTGGCCAATGAGCTCTCAGTGGACGAGGCTGCCTGTAAGTCCTCAGGCACATGAACTAGATCTATGCAGTAAAACAGAGATGTCTGATTGGTCAAGTCTGCAGTGCTCATTTTTTCATGACAGGTCAGGGCTCATCTGTTTTTCAGTATGACCATCACTCCATCCATAAAGTGTTGTAGGTTGTAATATTGCAGTGATGCAACATTGTCACGTGATGTGACACATACTTGTGCCAACATTGCACTGTAACACCATGACTCATTATTGCTTTTTGATTGGGTGAGTGACGAAAGCATCTTCACCCAATGTGGAGAGGCATCACTATCTTATCATCTGAACACTTTTACACATAGACTTACTTCCTTATATTGTGATGTGTTATATTAAAACTCTTGTCCTTAGTGCATGCTGCTGTGATTGCCATCAATGAGGCAGTCGATAAGGGTCAGGCATCTGTGACGATGGCAGCCCTGACAAATCCTAATGCCATGCTGAAGAACCTCCATCCAGAACTGGCCCAGGACTACCAGGACACACTGAGCCGGGCCAAAGCCCGCAAGGAGGATCAGTCCTCAGGCAGGGTGAGAAGCCTAAATTTCCCTTAAAATTTTAATGCTGTTATTTATTGGTATCGCAATGTGTTATTGGCTTTTCTATTGGCTTTTCCCATATGGGAGCCTTGATCGTCACCTGTGATTCTTCCAGTCTGCTGAGAACTTTCCTGTATCCCGGCAGCTCAGTACAGTGGGACTGCAGGGGTTTTCATATAGAACTCAAACTGTCAAATATTTACATGTGAAAAACTCAATAGTAACAGTTCTTCCAAAAAACAATGACACGGGCACCCCACATAATCCACAGTAGGAGCGAAGAGTTTCGTTGGGAACTGTTTCCCAATCAAACTGTTTTACAACAGCAAACTGCGTCTATCTGTATCTATGCACCCATATTCTGGGTGGGTTAATACAGTTTGCCAGTGTTTCTGTGCATAAAAGAGTAGATAGATTGCACTAGGGTGAAGTGGGAAAATATCTATTTTCTTTGTATTTTGAGTGAGGTTTTCCCTTATATGTCTGAGGATTCTATACTGCTGCACAGAAATTATGAAGCAGAACAATGTACACTAGCCGGAGAGACTTATTGAGAATAACCCCCAGACCAGATCTGACCAACATACAAATTTTAACCTTGACCGTTGTGTAGTGGTGGCATCCAGCTGAAGAGAACTGGTGCGCCGCCACTGACTCACTCTGCAGGCCTTGCCAGCACATTCCAGTGGTTGCAGTGTCAGCTTTACTTCACCAAACACTGGCCCTCTGCGCCATCCGGCATCTCGCCTCCCATTCTCCTCACAAATACTGTACAAACATGAACCATCCATTTCCCCCTAATGGTTGAAATGTGATATGCAGAAATATGCAGCTCCATCAGTTTCAGTCAAAAATTAAAAGTGAACAGATAAGAATAAAATACCCTGTGTATTTCTTTGTGTTGTCTCCCTCTTCAGCGCTCCTCTATTGCGACAGAGGAAAGAGATGTTTATGAGGAGTTACTGACTCAGCAGGAGATCCAGGGCTGCATTGACCTTGTCAACAGTAAGTATTTTCCCTCCCATGTGACGTCACACACTTTTTTGAATATTCTCCATCAGTTGGTGGATGCTCTTTCCAAAGCACATTAGAGTGAAAGCATAAAGGTCTTAAAGACTGTAATGAACAGGGAATGCAATACAGTGTGTTTCAATTAATGGTAAAAAAAAGCATTCAGTTTGTCCAGATTAAGTGCTGGTCCAAATGACCTCTGTCTCCCTTTGTCCTGTCTTCAGTCCAGGCAGCAGTGAGGCGTGTGAATCAGGCGGTGTCTGCCCAGGATAAAGCTGCTCTGCTGTCCGCACTGAGGCTGGGGGCTCTGGCCCTGTTGGGTGTTCAGGAGGCAAACTGCCACTGGTACCTGCAGCACTTTACCACTTACTTCCAACATAAAGGCAAGGTAAATATAATCAAAGCAGGTTCCCCCACTGGTTCCCAATTCAAGTCCTTGGGACCCAGTGTACTGCTGTTTTTTGTCCTACCATATAGTCACTGCTTTCACCTGGCAGCCCAGGTCTAAATCAGCCCCTCTTAGACAGATAGCATGAAAACCAACAGTGCTGGGGTCCTGAAGACCAGAACAATTTGGTCAGTTGATGTACTCTTACAAGCCAGAGTACTGTGCACGAAATTATGTGGCAAAGGAAAAATATACATATAATGAAACATTTCTAGAGACAGTAGAATCACCGTACAAATTTGCCTTTTTTTTTTTTAAAGTAAAAGCCTTCAATAAAATAGGGAGCGCTTGTAAAACACAAAAGACACCTTAGTTCATGTTGAATAAATGGCTTTTCCTGAATGACATCTCTGTGCTGAGCCCCTCTCTCTGTGCTGCAGGATGGAGGGAAGGCCATGTCCCTGGAGAGAGAGGAGATTCAGAGAGTTGTCAGCTCCTGTAATGATTTTGCTGAGGCAGAGAAAAGAAGTGAGTATTTTTTTGTTTCTTACCATGAATGTTGTTTAACATTGATTACTGGCCATCTGGAAGCTGAGTAGGTACCACAACTCAATGCCTCAAAACACACAGACAGCAATGTGTCTACCATGTTTATGTTGTTCATAATAAATATTAGATTTAAATTTCCCCAGAAGCAATGAGAATTTTCTTGCATCATTGCAAGTCAGCAGACAAAACTAATTTCTAAACAAAGATGCCTTTGGGGAATCCAGACTCAGGTAATCTGTGTGAAGATGACTAACAATAATTTTCCTGTTCAGAACTGGAGGCAGTTGCAGCGATCAATACAGCCATTCGTCTTGGCAATGCAGCGGAGACAGTGGAGGAGCTGATGAACCCTGAAGCCCAGCTGCCACTTGTCTACCAAACTGCTGCCAACCTCTACCAGGCTGAGCTTTTCAGTCTACAGCTGCAGGGGGGACGGGTGAGACCCACACACACCACTCACACACCAGAAAACCTAACAGGTCCAGAGGAAGCAGTGACAAACACTTAAGTAGCAGAGCATTTACAAGTTGGATTACATGTGGTGCACACATGCACACACACACACAAACTTACAGGTCTGTGCTAGACATATATTTGAACGCCACTTCATGTTTGTGATTCAGACTGTTGTGTTTATCAGTCTGGCCTGAGCCATGAGGAGCTGAGTGTTGCCGTGGAGATGCTGTCTGCTGTAGCAGTGCTGAATGAGGTGCTGGACACCAATGATCCCCAGGCTGTCACTGAGCAACTAACAGACTCTCCTCTGGGCTTCACCAACATGGACCAGGACAACCTGAACAGGTGAGATGGGTGCCATGTACTGATGACAAGCAGTTGACAGCGGTTGTTTTGCAAAATGTTTTTTATCAGTTGTTGTATGTAGGACCCAGACACAGTTTTAGGCTCCCCTGCTGGGAAATGTCTGCTCTGCTGTCTTGCTGAATTGTCCTTGAGCAAGACACTGAACTCCTTAAGGTCATGAAACTATGTGGAACCTCTGCATGCCTCTCTCTCTCTCAGGTACGCTGACACACTCATTAAGATGCGGGCTGAGGCCCTCAGCAAGGGCCAGGAGTTCCTCACCTGGAATGATGTTCAGAAGTGCATTGACACAGTCAACATTCAGGTCCACGAAGAGCATGAACGTAAGAAAACCTCGTAGCCCTCTGATTATGGTTTTATATAGTAAAGTTTGTTTATAGTCCTGTGTCCACGAATGAACTCATGGTACAGAATATCAAGGACTTTTAAGAAAAAAAATGAAAAAGTATGATCTTAAATTGTAAAGCTAAAATGCATACTAAATAAGGGAAATAAAAGACATCGCCAGATCAAGTAAATGAGTCTCTCTCCCTCCAGGCATCATAGCTATAGCTGAGATCAATGAGGCACTAAACTCAGGTGATCATCAGCAGACACTTGCTGCCCTGCTGCTCCCTACAGCCAAGCTGACAGGGGTGAACCCGGCCACTGCCAAACACTACCACGATGTCCTGCAACACATCAAGCTGCTCCTCTGCCAGGTACTGGGCTAGATCTGATGAATCAATTTACAATTTGTATAGGTGGAAAATGTATGGCTTGTACCATCAAGCTTCAAAATATACAGATAATTTTATGGCTGAATGGAGCAGTAGTTTGTTTCTTTTCATTTGTTGCACCTTTCCTTTAATAACATTATAGTCTGCCATGGCAGACTATTGTTGATCTTCAATCCTATGTTTTTATTATATTCTGTCTATATTCTCCCATGATTTGAGGTTCATTCAGGGGACAAAGACTGTGTCATTATTGAAAAGATCTTGCAACATGTTTGTCTGGAATTAGGGAACATTGCTCCAGTCATCAGTTTTATTTGCTCTATCAAAAGGAATTTGATGTTGACACATTGATGCATCACACATGGAACAAAAACTCAGCTGAAGTGGGTAAATGTCTCTGTATACATTCTAATTTTTTATTTTTTTGCATTTGACTTTGATTTCAAGGAAAAATCATACACAGTAGTTGTTGATTTCTTCACTGCTGGGTTGTGCTATTCAACAAATAATCTCCAGTCTGAGACTTAGACAGTTCTGTTATGATTGGCTTGTAAAGGTTCCACATTGTCTGGGTATTTCTTTCCTGGTACTGCATAAAATGAAAAAATGACTCCGTATCACAGACTGATTTGTTGTTCAGGAACAAACAGAAACTGCTCCACTGAGTCAAGAAAGGTTTGGTATCAACCTGTTAATGGCACAATGCTACATTTCAACTTTCGCAACTTTGTTCCTTGTCCTGTGCTCCCCTGCTGTGTTCCAACAATGGGTTCAATGAGGAGGCGTTTACAGTGTGACGCACATATAAACACATGCTCAGTGTCATGTGATAACAGGCGACCTCTGAGGTGTCTTGCGAAGGGAAATGAATTGCAGTTTCGAGGCTGCTGTCTTGGACATGAGCATGCACAGGAAGGGATCCAGACAGCTGTGGAAGCAGCACAGACACACCGCCGCTCTGTAGTATCCATACAGTCCATCGTCCCCACTGGAAAACAGGCGGATGTAGTGAGCGATGTGCAGGATGCCACTTGGGGAGAAACATACCATGAAGATAAGGAAAACCAGAGTGGTTACCCTCACAAAAGGTCTCCAGTTGCAGCCAGATTGCCCCAGGTGGTACACCACCGCTGCATGAGCACAGATACAGACCAGGAAGGGCACTATAAAGCCCAGACACACCAGCATCAGCCTGTATGGCACCAGTAGGGCGTGGGAGCTTTCTTCCAGGGGAAGTACATCGTGGCAGGTGGTGACTCCCAGCTGGGGCACGTGGTAGCTCTGCCTGACCAGGAGTTCCGGCACTACAGCTGCCCCAAACAAAGCCCACAAGCCCACGCACGTCCCCACTGCCAGTGTTGTCTTGGGCAGCGTCCTGTACAGAAACGGCCTGACCACAGCCAGGTAGCGCTTCAGACTGATGCATGCAATAGTGTGAGCTGAGCAGTAGACGTTGCCATAGAAGAAGGCGGTGATGATTCGGCAGGTGATTTCACCAAATATCCAGTTGTTTCCGTTGAGGTGGTAGTGGACACGCAGCGCCAGGGAGAGGAGGAGCAGTAGGTCTGATAAAGCCAGGCTCAGGTAGAGCACTGCTGTCGACAAGGACCTGGCTCGGACTCTCAGGAAGGCCAGGATGTAGGCGTTGGAAGGGATTCCCACCACCATGGCCAGGGTGTAGAATGATGGGATGACCCAGGTGCTGAGAACCCCTCTGGCGTAGGCTGTCACAGGATCCTGTGGGCGCACATTCAGCCGTGGGGATTTTGTATTGGGATGCAACAGGGCTGGTGGCTGGTTTGTGTGGTTAGATTTGTGCAGCTTCCCATTGAATGTTTTTGGTAAAAAAGGAGGTGGAATGTTATTTCTGATTTTGGCACCCCTTCCTGTTTGTGGGTAGATAAAAAAAATAAGGTTTTCAGAGGAATTTTTATTTTTTATTTTTTCATAACTTTCTAGTTACACAAGACATCTAAAAAAGACTCAAAACATGGTTTTCATCACCCTGACTGTCTATTCTGTCTGCTGTTCATCTGAAGACTTACGACAGGCATTGTTGCTCATCTGAAGACTTACGACCAGCCTGACATGACAAGGAGCCGCATACATGCTCAAATACTGACAGCAAATATAGTAGGAGAATTTTGTTTTAGATTCTACCAACATGCAGTTAAAACATGGAATTTGCAGCTGTAAGTTAGGATCCAAAATGGGTCCTGATCCTGTTACTGGTCTGTGCCTAAGTGACATAAGTAGCAAGATGTTTTAAGAGGTATAAGAGATAAAAATCCCTTTTTCAGCCCCTTAGTGAAAAAATCAAATACAACAATCCTTTAAGTAAAGTGTGTTGTAGTAGTTTTATCAACTTACCATCATCCTGAAGAGTCCGCAGTGCCGTCAGACAGACGAGTAGCGGAGGCAGGAGGTTGGCCATATCTTGGTGCAGCCAGTGTCCCAATATTGTTATTGCTCTCTGTGGTGCTGCTTTTGGGTTACTTCAGTACCTTCAGCAGTTCTCCAGTAGTGAAGTTTGCTGATTTCCATTTCTGCTCCACAGCACTAAAACTGTGTTGTCAGTGATGTACTCAAGCTGTGTTTCCCGTCAGTTACTAAATACAGCATGTGAGCGCATGTATGTGTGCACAGTGCAGTGAGCATGTTTCCTGTCTAGCCTTGAAAACTGAATTCCTCCTGTCTGCGTCAGTCACTGTCCACTGACTCACTGGGGTGGGAGGAGACTGCTCTAATTGTTTACACACAGCTGTCACCTACCAACTATTATAATAACAGTAACAGGAAAGTAATTTTATTGTAGACTAGTTGGGGTTTTAGCTCCTAATGCTGCCTGTTTCTTATTTTTCTCACTGATTTTTCACTGTAACTTTGTTATGTTGTATGTGGTATTTTACGTTTGTTGACAGTGATGTTTGTCCCTTCAGCTTTGGAATGTATTATTTATTACTGTAATATTCATTTTTATGCTTTCAGCCATGTGAGAATACAAAAGTCCTTGGGATGGGGATGGGATGGGGAATCATGGTCTAGAAGCAGATTGAAATCAAGAAATAGCTTTTCAGTCTATATTTATAGTGACTTCCTTCCTGTTGCCCCTATGGTCAGGGGTCCACCCCAGCCCCTACGAAAAGTCTCTATAATTATCCTGAGAAAAAGTACACACGTCTGGCTAAATAAACATTCCTTGTGGTGCTTGTGATGTTGTGGTGGTGTGTGTGAGGAAGTGTTGGTGGCCGTCTAACAGTCAGTCTTTGACATTGTT
This sequence comes from Neoniphon sammara, assembly GCA_900302535.1. NCBI lineage: Eukaryota > Metazoa > Chordata > Actinopteri > Holocentriformes > Holocentridae > Neoniphon > Neoniphon sammara. The sequence continues at coordinate 36,135 of OMKZ01016723.1, forward strand.
TTTTCCTCAGGTCTTACCTCTGGACACAGAGGAAATGGTATTGCCTGCTGTATGCTGTATCTGCTATAAATTGCTGTTACTTTATGTAGAAAAAAACATGTTCCCTTTGTTTTGCTGCATATACCAAAAAAAAAAATCTACAGTCCTATCTTGATTAATTTGCTTACCGAAATTGTAGGACCTTTTACATGGAAATGTTTAGACTAAAACTGCTTTCAAATGTTTCGCAAGCTGATATCAAGTTAGTATTGTGTGGCGGCGCATGAATGCTTTGCATGCCTGTGGTAATGTTTGGTATTAGCATTGTCAAAAGATGAGAGGTTACAGTGTGTTTTCGTCTGATTGCAGAGCTCTGGGGATGAGTCTGCTGTTCTGTGGCTGGACCAAATTCAAGAGGCCATACACACAGCCAACCAGGATGAAGAGGAGGCTCTCATATGTATGCATACAGAGTTTAGCTGCACACTTTCACTACGTACACACCTTACGTTTAACATCATCCCCACCACTCATCTTGTCTTCTCATGTCGAATTAATTCTCCTCGTATCACAACTCCACATCTGCTCTTTCAGTTACTGTACTGTTACTGTGAAGTTTTCATCATTTATTCACCAGCTGTTCATTGGTTCAACTTTTCTGTACTCTGCTAGTGGCTGGGGCGGTAGCAGATATCAACAGGACGGTGGCTGAGGGAGACTCCCAGAATACACTGCAGGCCCTGCGTGCTCCCACTGCAGGGCTGAGAGCGGTGATGTCTGAATGCGCTGACACCTACCAGACTGAACTGTCTCAGAGGCAGACAAACAGTGCTGCTGCAGGTAGCTCAATTTATGCATATCACTGTGCTGTGAGCTCTTTTTGTGAGACACTGATGCTTATTGTGGAAGAAGTGGTCTGATTTCCTGTGTGAGTGCAGTGTGAATCCATGTGGAGTCGACTGTGTCTTGGCACATTAGCCTCCCCTTACAAAGTTGCCAAACAAACAGAGACTTAAAGGGGCCTTTTCTGTTCTTCTCCCAGGCAACAGTGAGAGTGTATGGGTAAGACATCGTATCAAGGACAGGTATGACTACTACTACAACCTTGAGAAGGGAGAGGGCACCTGGGAGAAGCCAGAGGGATTTGAACACAAAGGTGGCCAGCTCAGTAAAGAGGATATCCAGGTACCTGCTCTATATATGTCTGAAAATGTCCGATTTCTAAGCTCCAATATGTTTTATGTTTCCATACTTGCATCCACAACAATGGAATTGATTTTATTTATGGTATATCAGTGAATTTAGTGACTAAAATATTCATTTAATGTCCTCTAATGATCTAATGCGCTATATCACAGATCCAAACTGTTTCAGTGATATAAAAGGTGAAAACATGCTTTGTTCCTGCAGAGTGTTGTCAGCAGTGTGACTGCAGACTACAACAGGGAACAGTTATGGTTGGCCAACGAGCTCTTGGTGACCCGGCTGCAGGCTAGGATCAGAGGCTACCTGGTCAGGAAAGTGCACGGCCAGAGGATGGAGTATTTACGGCAACAAGAGCCTCATGTGGTCAGATTGCAGGTAATGTAAGCCATGACCACAAACTATGAGCTGTGAACAGTGGTGTAATACCAATAAATAAGATCAGGTGAACTTTATTTATCTCTTGAGAGCGTGAGCATTGTTGCAGCAGTAAAGAATAGAATATACTGTAGATAGCAATACACCAAAAAAATGTATTGAAGATTAAAGATACAGTGTCCTCATCATGCGAGGGCAGATTTCCTACTGGGTGGAAAGAGTTCTTGATGTGTTGACTCTTCACATAGTCATACATTTACAGTTTTACAGACAAGACAACATTCTCAATATGTGCAAGTCTGCAGCATTGCTAGAACACTGATTTTAATTGTACATTTTTTTTTTTTTTACAAAAATATTTTAAACTCAACTTAACAGTCTAACAGAATGTGATGGTCAACAATGTTACTGTCTAATGTAATCTCAGCTTAGAATCAGAGTTTCCACACTTGATTGATATTATTTTTCCGTTTTGATGCAGGCGTCCTGGAAAGGGTATAAACAGAGGAAGATGTACAAGGAGAGAATACATTTTCTGCAAAACAATGTTGCTTCTGTTGTCAAGGTGATGGATTATATTTTGAAATGATTTTATTGGAACTATATAAATGAAAAATAGAATTATTAAATTAAATTTATAGAATAATAAATAAAATTATTATTCTTGGGATATCCATAGACCAAAATAAGCTTATTGTTAGGAGATGTAGAATAAATACATTAAACCCATTTGCATGCACAGAATGTACCTAACTCAGTATTTATAAAACTACTATATCAAGTAGTTAATGTGAAACACTTCCCTTTTCAGATCCAGTCCCTAGTGAAAATGTGGAAAGCAAAAAGCAAATACAATCAGAGGTTGCAGTACTTCAGAGATCACGTGAGTAACATGTTTTTGTCAGCATCGCTAAGTGGAGTCCTTTACTTTAACCTCAGTCTATAAAGGTTGTTTCATGTTGTTTGACTTTCATCGTCTGTGTTTAGGAGAAAGACATCGTGAAGATTCAGGCTTTCCTCAAGGCCAACAAAGCCAGAGATGACTACAGAACGCTCAGTGAGTCTACATACTTCACACAAATACACTTTATATGTCTCCCAAGACTAAACTCTATTACTGGTGGCAAAAATAGCAGTTGAAATGTGTGTGGGCAGCTTCAGCCTGCATCATAGGACTAAGCCATAAGACTGACCAATACTGTTGATGCATATGTTGTCAACTCCTAGCTGGGGCCCAGGACCCTCCTCTGTCGGTGGTGCGTAAGTTTGTCCACTTGCTGGAACAGAGCGCTTTGGACCTGCAGGAGGAGCAGGATGTGACACGGTTAAAAGAGGAAGTGGTCACCAAGATTCGCTCCAATCAGCAGATGGAAAAAGACCTGAATCTGATGGATATCAAGATTGGCCTGCTGGTGAAGAACAGGATCACCCTGCAGGTTGGGAATGCTTGCTGTTAGAAGAACAAGAACACGAAATACAAAGGACTACTTTATTTTGCTTCATAGCAGGCTAATATCACATGTCTTTCGTGCGCTTTATTGGTAAAAGCTGTTCCCAAAATTTCACTATGATAAAATCCCCATAATATATTAGTTTTCACCTGTATCCCGTCCAGTGTGGCTGCTGTATTTAACCTTGTGCTGTTTGTTTCTGTGAAAAGGACGTTGTGACCCACAGTAAGAAAATGAACAAGAAAAGTAAGATGAGTAAGGAGGAGCTGGCTGCAGGGGACAGACTGGGTATCAAGGGCCTAAGTAAAGGCAAAAGAAGGAAACTGGAAGCCTACCAGCACCTCTTTTACCTGCTACAGGTGAGACAGAAATATGTTCACACTCTCACACATACAGCAAGAGTGTGGCTAGTTATGAGTGTCTAACTGTGCCTCCTTTTCCAGCTGCTTCCTCCCAGCTTCTGTCTGGTTCAGCTCAGTTAACTGGTTAACTGGTTAAATGATTTAATAAGACGTGCATGTACAGACGCACGACTAAAGCTGTCCAATCTCTCCTCCCTCACCTTCAGACCAATCCTTCCTACCTGGCCAAGCTGATCTTCCAGATGCCCCAAAACAAGTCCACTAAGTTTATGGACACTGTAATCTTCACCTTGTACAACTACGCCTCCAACCAGAGAGAGGAGTACCTGCTGCTCAAGCTCTTTAAGACGGCCCTGGAGGAGGAAATCAAGTGAGAGCTGCTACTCTGATTAGTACTCTGTTTGAATTTGACTGAATAAACCCACAGTACCTAGTCTAGTCTCAGAAACTGTAGTATTGATAAAATGTACATGATATTTATTTATGTGATATACTAAGGTGTCGATGAGATTCACTAGATTCTATAATTAAATCTCAATGTTGAAGTTTCCTGTCTTTTTTAAAATCTTCTGTATTTAATGTTGGGGAGTTTGTCCTGACCTCTGCTGCACCATGTTCTGTTTGTGTCTCAGGTCCAAGGTGGACCAGATCCAGGACATAGTCACAGGCAACCCAACAGTCATCAAGATGGTGGTGAGCTTCAACAGAGGCGCACGAGGCCACAACACCCTGAGGCAGCTGCTGGCACCTGTGGTCAAAGACATCATCGAGGACAAGAATCTTGGCATCAACACCAACCCTGTAGATGTGTACAAGGCCTGGGTCAACCAGCTGGAGACAGCTACTGGGGAGGCCAGGTAGGGACAAATTGGGAGGTGGATTATGTGTTACAGTCACATTTTGACTTATTGAATTATTGGCATTAAGGGCTTTGAGCCAGTAGTGGTCCTTTGGTGTCAGTGTTGGGGGGTAAAAGTATTCCCACCGTTTTGAATTACGGGCAAGAAGGACAAGTCTGCCTGGCATTCCTGTTTTTACCCTGCAGCATTAATTACGAGCCATAGAAGGCTATGCAATACATTGTCTATAGTGTTAAGACATACAGTAGGTAGTAAGAATGATGAATATGCACAAGGCATTGCCGAGGGGGTCTATTTTTAATAATGCTGAAATACTCAACACGTTATTTTTCTCAATAGATTATGTCCTAACAAGTTAGTTTTAATGGCTTTGATTGAACAGAATGAGCCAAACAGTCACTTGTATTTTTATGATTGCTTACAGGTCCCTTTGAGTGCACTGAGCTCAGTGTGCTGTTTTCTTACATGTGTCTTCTTTAAATTGTTGTATTCAATGTGCTAAATTCTTAGGTGTGTTTGTATTGTCAAATTACAGTTAAGACAGTATTTGGCTTTTTATTTTCCACCGAGGGAGCCTAAAGAGAACCAGTGAAATCCTCCCTTAATTAAAACTAATTGGTTGTTTTTATTTATTTATTTGTGTGTTTATTGCAGTAACTTGTACCTTTAAGCGATAAACAAGTCATTAATCAATTAAGATGATAATCACTACTTACTGCAACAGCTACTGTTACTCTGGACCTAAATGTTCTTACTGTTTGCACAAATGTCAGTCCATGCATTACCCTCAGCTCTGTCTGCCCTCAGCAAGCTGCCTTATGACGTGACTCCTGAGCAGGCCATGGCACACGAGGAAGTACGAAACAGGCTGGAGGCGTCCAGTCTGACTCTGCGGGACGCTACAGATAAAGTCCTCAGTTCCATTGTGTCGTCCCTGGAAAATATCCCGTAAGTTTCAGGACCTGTTCAGTGTCAAAGTCCGCATATCCTTGGCTTCTGCTGTGACAGTTTTGCTTGTCTCAAGCTAGAGCAGATTGACGAGCACTGTTATTCGTGCTATATGTGTTGTCCAGTTTTTTTTCTTTTTTGTTTTGTTAAAATTAGGTAAGTTAATGAAGAATAGACAAAGATGTTCTCTAATACTATTTTCTAGCGTGGCTAGAAGTCAGAGGACCTAAGGCAAACTGCTTACACAATATTAGGCTATTATACAGTAGTGCAGTGTTCTTAAGGTAATCAACATCAATGCATGCTTAAGAATTATACTTTTATATACATAATAAATATACTTTTATTTAAATCTATTGATAAAAGTGATAAAGTGGTACTTGGTGAAATAAAATAAAACAAAAAATGGAGTGTACCTGTGGTTTGTGAGAAAAATAATGGATAAAAACAGAAAAAAAATGACTTAAGTGCAGCGAACAATATATCATGTAGCATAAAAAATATTTTTGCCAGTACCTCCTAAACATTAATGATCATAAAATGACACAGTAAGCATTTCAAGTACCATTCACATTTGTTAAAGACAATATACACCACTAGATGGTGCTGAAGTTTGAGCTTTCTCATGAGGGAAAAACCACACTCTAAAGATGTGAAAATGGTTCTCGCATTCATGTGGTCTATTTGTTAACACAGAAATGGAAATCTGGTTAACTAAAGACATCAGAACTTACATTTAGTTAAATCCCCAGAAATCACTGCATCCTGCATCAAACAGCAGGAAAAAGAAGTGAATTTAACTTCATTTCTTTCACCATGAGTTGGCTGTACCATTTTTTTTTTTTATTTTTTTTTTTTACTTATAAGAATGCATGTTATTTTGTTTTTGACGTTCCATCCATGCTTTTTGTTCTGCATGCAGTTATGGCATGAGATTCATTGCAAAAGTTCTGAAGAGCAGCCTCCATGAAAAGTTTCCAGATGCTTCAGAGGATGAGCTGTTGAAGGTACAAGGGCTTCATAAATATTTCTGCTTTTTATGTGCATACATGTAATATAATATCTGTTCCTTGTGCAGTCTGTTACAGTTTACTGGCTTAATGAGTTTTAGAATGTCTTTTTACTCATTAGGCAATTTCCACATTAGTCTCTCTGTTGGATGCACTGTATAATAATTAGCTGATAGTTGGGAAAATGCGTGTATTTGATCAAGTTATGGTTTCAAACATAATTTTGCATTTGCATAAAAATCAACCACACACACAATACTGTGCTCTCCCCAAATGTGTTCAAACTGTGCACACACGCACATTCCTCCTTGCATGTTTTATTGTAATAAAGCATGCTGAGGTGATCGCCTGTGTGTAAATTCATTTTAGAAACGGGTTTAAATGTGCATTTGCCATCTCTTTTTGCCAGATTGTCGGAAACCTGCTATATTATCGCTACATGAACCCAGCCATCGTGGCACCTGATGGATTTGACATCATCGACGTGTCGGCTGGGGGTCAGCTTCACTCAGATCAGCGCCGTAATCTGGGATCTGTGGCTAAGATGCTCCAACATGCTGCTGCCAATAAGCTGTTTGAGGGAGAGAATGCACACATGACACCGATGAACAACTACATATCACAGACTTATGAAAAGTTTAGGTGAGAAAGAGAACAATAAATAGTTATAAAACACTACATATATTGGAAGGAGGGGGGAGGGCATGTCCCTCTTTTCTACTATGTTCTTAATTTTGGAGAAAAGGTCAAAGCTTTGCTTGTCATACATGAGCCAATGTTACCTCATACCTCACTCAAAAACACCTCTCTTGAGGATGGTTTGCAAAAAGAAAATGTCCCTCAAATAAAATTTAAAAAAAAAAGTCAAGAGGATGAGATAAACTCAACCCTCCTGATAAACCTGTTTCCCTGCTGGGGTCAGGAGCAGGTTGAGCTGACATGATGGAAGTAGAGGTAAGCCTGCTTTTGTTAAAGTGCTGTATCAGCAGCCAGGAGATGTTTCTACACCCAGATCTCCTGAACTCCAGTCAGCCTCGTGCAAACTCACAAATGTGAGAGGGCAGGCAGAGTGTGCATGTGTATTTGTGTATCGTTTGGCTCTGTGTGGCAGACAGTTCTCGGAACATAACTGCTCCTAAAACCACATGACTAATGACTCATTACTGGAAATCTACAGAAATTTTAGCCCATTTTCTGGAAACAAGTAAATATGGGTAATTGTACCTCATTTGAACAGTACTATAAAGAAACAGATAAATTACAGAATGTCTTGCTTTTTGACCAAGGTTGGTATTGTGATCTTGCCATGCAGGACCTCAGATCCATCAATATTTGTGCCTTGGAGACTGATAGTTGCTAATGCCCTGACATTGTTCTCCTCCAGGGTATTTTTCCAGGCAGCCTGCGATGTCCCCGAACTCGAGGAGAAATTTAACATCGATGAATACTCAGACATGGTGACCTTGAGTAAACCCATCATCTACATCTCAATAGAGGAGATCATCAATACCCACTCGGTAAACCCAAACAAGACGTGTCTCTAGTCTGGTCTTCTGTAGAATCAGACTGACTGAATCAGGTTATCTTCCCATAAGTACAGATTAATGTGCAGGACATCATTCAGTCATCACAGAAATAACATCGGCACAAAGAAGCGATCACTTCCACAATATGTGTACGTGCTCAGATTCATGACTCATGCATCGATCTGATCTGTTATCAGTCTCTCCACTCCAGAACCTGTTTGTAGCTGTGCTACAGTTACTGCATTATTTCTTTGTCAAATACACCTGATAACCAGGCCGTATTTGATCCTCTTAAGAATTGGGGAAGGCCTCTCTCCCACATCTCTATTTTTCTGCTTTCGTCTATTTTCTGTCCCCTGTTGTTATACTGTCACCTCTTGTCTCTTTCCCACTCTTTCTTCACCACTATTTCTTCTACTTTTACTTCTTTTATTTCCTTTACCTCTCCCCTTTTGCTTTTCTCCCATCTCAAGGCCACTTCTGTGAATGCGAGTAGTGGTGCGGACAGACATCTCCTGGCCAGCTGAGGATGTCGGTTGGTTTCAGGCAGATGTGTTTTTTGTCCTCAGTCATCACTCTGCTCTTCACTGACCCCGGGACTAACGCAGACAATGGAGATGACGTGCACATTACTTTGGGCAGATGTTCTCTCACCCTTCATGTTGCACCTAGCAGTGTAGCTAATTTTATCATTTCCTCTCTGGTTGTGTCTGATATGTGAAAGAGACTGTACATAAGAAGCATAGGATGGCATAAGTCTGGATCCTGCTCAGTTGTTGCTCTGTGGATAAACCTATCAGTGCTCTTTCAACCTGTCAGAATATTCCTGAATGACTGAACCACGTTAGTCATCTTTAAGTTGATCATGCAGTCATTCTGTATTTGTTTAGCTGCTGTTGGAGCATCTGGAGGCCATCTCTCCTGATCACAATGACCTGCTGCATGAACTGCTGCAAGACCTGGGAGATGCCCCTGATGTAGAGGCGCTGCTCGGTACTCACACACACACTAATTCACATTACATTACAGTACAGTATATATTTTGACTTTGAAACAATGGTGTCGGGTAAATTATGGATGGCTGTGAACATGATGACTTGAGTACTGTTTTTTCAAATCTTTTCAAATTTCCTGTGTACATTTATGACCCATAGAGGAAGATCTCTATTGATTTTAGTGACCTCATGACCTTTCCCCTAGCACCTCGGTCAAGCCAAACTTTTCGCTTTGTGGATAAATCCTACTGTCGTTCACCTAGCACATCAAGTTTCACAAATGCACAAATGCTCTTTTTCAGCTACATTTTGTCTCACATGTGTACCGCTAAATCTGTTCACACCTTCAGGCTTCCCAGCAGAACCACTGTGATCTAAGCAGTTGGGGGTAAAGTGACATGCCTAAGGGCACTCTGGCATTAGTTGTTGAGGGAGGGTAGTACATTAGTCACTTTTGTCGCTTAGATCTCCCCAGCTGGAACCAGCGTTCAAACAACCAGTCATCTTTTCAAAACCCACATCTCTAACCTTTGCTCTACTCCTGCCTCAGTGAAATTTATTTTTTTATTAATTTTTGTTTTTGTTTTCTACTGTGGGCCAGTAAAGCCCTTTAAGACTGTAACAGTGATTAAGGACTCTAAATAAACTTGAGTTTGTTTGCCAGTCATTTCATTAAATAAATAGCAAGTTGTCGATAGCTTGGTTTATTGTTTTTCCTGCTTTGCTGCTTCATCTCAGGTGAAGGAGCTGTGGATCCAAATGACCCCAACAAAGAGAGCGCCCTGAACCAACTAGCAAAGACAGAGATCTCCCTCACCCTGACCAGCAAGTTTGAGCTGCTGGAAGGGGATGACAAGGACCTGAAGACTCTCATGACAAAGTAAGTTTATTTAGAGGGCAGTTGAGACAACAATCCCTCAGGCATCCTTCGGGTCTTGTCAAGCCTGTCCAGTATTACACATGGTGATGCCAGAATCCATTTTACCAGTACAGAGGATATGATAATATAATCCTTTGTGCCATGATCCAAGGTTAGCGTTTATTACAGAGGCCTAATTAAGATGTCAAAACAAGGATGCACCAACCCACAAATGGTGATTATAGAGGACATCAGACTATGCTCTCATTATCTTGTAATGTGGTGACGTATGATTTTATTGAATGACACTGACATGACACTGAATCCCACTTATTAAGAAGTACTGATATAGAGTCAAAAGACTGAACGTCAGCCTACACACTGGCTTTTAGAAGACTGAGCATATTTAGATGCCAGAAATGACAATGTATAATTGCTGTGTGATGCTTTGTACTTTTACAAAGCGTCATACTACCCTTTTGGACACAGCAGTTGCTTCTTAGGGGCTATCGCTCAGTGGTACATCTTTGTTGTTTTTCCTGCCCCTCTATCATTTCCCGTCAAGGCAGGAAGAGGTTTAGTGGTCAGGGTTATCTTGGCTGTAAAGATGTATCCATTTGGACCAGTTCCTTAGAGGATCTTGCAAAAAAGGTTGAAAAATGGCCTCTTCTTCAGCTGCTGGCACACTCAATATAATAAGTGTAATAATAATAAACATGTCAAAGCCAATAGTATATGGAGAAAATGTCATCACTGTTACATATGATGACAGTAATGGCTGTCATTTGTGACAAGCTGTGGCCATGGGTTCATAAGTCACACAGCAGTAGTTACCACTACCAAACTCTTTGATTCTTTCCAATCATCTAACAGTTAAATCCTTTGTTCACAATTTATTTTGCTCTATACATTCAGGGAGTAAATATGTTTTTTTGTTAAAACCCAATATAACTGAGAATTCTTTCATGTCATGTTGAACAATACAAATTCAATAATACTTTTCATTTCCTCAGACAAAAGTTCAGTTCAGTGGTCACATGTGCTCAGTGTTTGTTTTACTGTAGCATTGTTAGATATTCAATAAAAGTTGGCCATGTATTGTATTGATCATGTATTGACCATTCAGCGTTATAAGAGTGACTTTTTAACATCCTGCAACTGGATCATACACGCAATTCAAGCCCAGGAATCAAGGCTGTGTTGAACTTGACATAACATGTAATATCCTTGTTAGAATATAGAAACACTGATCTCTATGTTATGATAACAAAACAATCCATTTCTGTGTGTGCATGTCAGGACTAAGAAGCTTATTGTGGATGTGATTCGCATCCAGTCTGGAGAGACTCTGCCTGAGACTCTGGAGATCGCTGCCACCCCCCAGCAGGTGATGTCATCATTAGCTGTGTTTACTTTTTTATATTCCCATATACCCATCATCAATTCTGACAAAGTTATATGCAATGAAATCTTTTATTTGCAAATAACATGCTGACATTTTTGTGCATATATCTGATTTGCTCTCTGAAGGAGTCAGAGCATGCCAAGATTGTAGAGCGCCGTGCCGTCCAGGACGCCCAGACGCCCGAGGGGCTGAAGAGCAGCCCAGCAGTGCTGGAGGACAGCCAGCTGCCTCTGGAGCAGAAGAAGAGGAAGATCCTCAGGAACCTGCGCACCCTGGAGCAGGCTGGCCTTGTCACTGCAAGTAACAAGTACCAGGATCTCATCAATGACATATCAAAGGTATATATGCAACTCGTGCTCTTACAGATACACATAGACAGGTGCATGCTTCCATTGCTAACTTGTCAGCATCCCCTTTGGCTGGTCAGGTTTCCAATTTTGCAAATGTACCTGTGATTGACAGGACATTCGCTACCAAAGACGCTACAGACAGAGGAGGAAGGCAGAGTTGGTGAAGCTCCAGCAGACACTGACCGCGCTGAACTCTAAGGCGGCCTTCTACCAGGATCAAATGAACTATTATGACACCTACATCAAGACCTGCCTGGATAACCTCAACCGAAAGTAAGTTATACCTGCGTTTTGTGTTTTCAACAGACTTTACCTCGCTCTTTGTGCATAAGATTCTTGGCTCCTGTTACTTTTTGTAAGCGTGGATTGATTGATCAAGATATAACTTGCTTTCATGTACAGATTACCTTGTGTGTTGTTTGTGCCCAGGAATTCACGCAGGTCTATCAAACTGGACAACAAAGGAGAAGAGAAGGGCAGTAAGAAGTGGAAGCAGCAGTCTCTGAAGTACACGGGTGCCAGGCTGCATGAGAAGGGAGTCATCCTGGAGATCGAGGGACTACAGACAAACCAGTGAGTATAGACGGTTTAGGCGCTTGCTGCTTGGATAGCTGTCGGGAAGGGCTGGGTGTCCCACAAATCTTTTACATCTGCTTTGTACCGTTGATCTGAGAATAATTGGAATTTTATGCAAAGAGACCTTCGGGAAATCCTGCTGAATTTGTACATAACTAGAAATTCACTGCATTTAAACCTTGATATTTCTCAATTCTTAGTTTGTTTTTAATGTCTCTTCATTGCAAGCTATATCACCCTTAAGCATTGCCTCAAAAACTGTTCATATATAATGGCAAATAAAAAAAAACATGTCAGTCATGTAAACGTGACTATACATAGGTTCATACATGCAGTGGATTTAATCCCTCAAGTGGTCATAGTTTCATCAGTCAAGCTGTGTCCCATGTAGGAAATGATTTTGTTTGTGCTATTTTCCCAAGCAAGGAGAGGAAGGATGCCTGTTAGAAGGGACTGGGACTGGACTATGAACTGGCTTTGATGTGCAGACAGTGGTATGAGCTGAGTCAGCTCTCAGTGTGCAGAAGGAGAAATACAATTAGGGATACTTCTCACTGAGATGACATCCTTCTTCATGATCCACCTCCTCCATTATTCTCAAGATCAATACCATCCTTTTTGCTATGGAAATGAGTTAAAACGGCATATTGCACCAGAGAGGAAATTAAAAGCAGTTGTCAAAACACAAAGCCATTTAAATGATAAATATACATTGCTTCTTTTTTAGATTAATGCAATGCAAATACAGTCTAAATCTATCATAGAAGGCAAAGTAAGCTATCAGTATCATTTGTTGACTGGAATCCTAATTCCAGTGTCTCTAAAATACTAGGAGCTGTGCCAAAATAAGCTCCCATGTGAAATTTGGTGTGCTGAAATAACAGGACTAACGCAGATGATTATCCTGTCTTTTCCTATGTCCTGTGTTCTCACGTTCTCATCAGGTTATCTCATGTATTGTCTTTTTGTCCCCTTAGGTTCAAAAATGTTATGTTCGACATTTCGCCCGGTGAGGAAGTTGGAGATTTTGAGGTGAAAGCCAAGTTTATGGGAGTTGAAATGGAAAAGGTTCAGCTTCATTTCCAGGTAAATGTTTCCCCAGTGTATTATATTTTCACAAATCATGCCTCACTAACCAAATAAATCCTGCTGATAGAGGGTAACTTTCCTGTTCTCATGATTGCACCTTTAGCAGAAAATGTCATAAAAAATACAACAACTGCTTTCCATGTATGTTATTACAGTCATGAAAACATTTGTTATAGTGTTCATATTTCTGTTTTTGAGTATGAGGGAATGATTTGTTGGCATGCATATTATGTAAGTGGAAACGCCTTCAAGTATTGGACTTTTCTGTATAGCTTAGGTCTCATTATTTACTCTGTATTACTTTTCAGCTATCATTTATTCATCATCAACTGTCAATACAAAATTGAATGGGCTTTAAACTGCGTACTACATTTTGAGTTAATTATTCAAGGTCTTTCTAAAATTGGCGAAGTGGGGATAAATGACTTGACAAGGCTGTTTAGGTCTAAGATCACATCTGTGGGATTTTGTGTGTCCAGGATCTCCTCCAACTGCAGTATGAAGGAGTGGCCGTCATGAAGATGTTTGACAAGGCGAAAGTGAACGTGAACCTGCTCATCTTCCTCCTCAACAAGAAATTCTATGGAAAGTGAGAGAGAAAAGCGAAGAGCGAGGAATGAAGTGAAGCAACAAGGACATTTTTAAAAAGATTGTGCCTTCTGACAGTGCAGATTGTGAATGAAATTCTTCATAGTGGAAAAGATTGAGCGGTGCGAGTATTAGCACAACAATCATCAGGCTGGCGAACCCCAAAGACTGTTTTGTTTCATCTGATTATGATTTGATTGATCACAAATACCAGAAGTGAAAACTGAAGTTGTGTTGTCTAATTAAATGTATCTGTTCTGTTTATGTTCTGTTCTTGTCCACAGGGTGATTGTAAATTGAGTATATTTTTTAAGAATTATATTCTAATGTAATTCATGTTTTATATATAGAAGACACTGAAGGAAACACATTGTTATTGTCAACCTGTATGAAGAAAACTAAGCTTTGAAATCTCAAATAATGCAGCACTGTCTTTTAGTTCAGACACGGGTCTACAAGGGAGTCTACATGGACATCTGACATGAAGCAGTCTGCCAGTGCCTTTTTAATTCACAAAACCTTTAAAAAAGAACATTTTTAAAAGCTACAAATGACAATTTATTCTTTTCTTTTTTTAATAAAAGATGTACTATCAAAATATAAATGTATAATTGACAATGAAGTAATTTCTAATGCTTTAATGAGGTGCTTAATAAATTACAAATGTCCATAACTGTTTGTTTTTTCTTCATTTATCTACTCCCATCTCTACAGTGTTTTTCAGCATAATCCTACAACAGTTTTTGTTTTTTGTTCTTTGGTTTGTTTGAGGGGAAATGTTTTTTACTGGACTATGAGTAAAGTTAAGGTCATTAAAAGTAATTATTCATTTCTCGTAGCGGGGAGGGGACGAGGCTCTGGAGGCCTTGTGAAGTGGGGAGGAGGCGGAGTATTTGAGACTGTAATCATTGAAGCATGTCTTCTGCTGGAGGAGAGCACTTCACTGACTCGTGTGGCAACCAGATATTTTATTAAAACACTTTTGCGTTTTTAAATATTTATTAGAAATAAACAGTTTTCAGCCATGGTGTACTCATCAGTAGGATTGTTGGTATTATTTTCTCTCCAGAGCTCAGCAGTTATCTCCCAAAATGGTAAGTTGTTCACTTAATTGTACAATTGTTAGTCCGTCATTGCACCGTGAATAGCACGTCAGATCAGCATGTAATTTCTTCAGACTTGTGAAAAAATATTTATCCCTACCCTGCGATGTGATTTGTCGCTCTGCTTTTGTGCTTCAAGTTTTATGCGCGCTTTTAATTACATGGTAAGTTTGTATGGTATCTGGGCAAATTATATCGTACTTTTGATTGAAAATGATGTGGCAAGTGTGAAACAGCTGCATTAATTTGTGTAGTCTAATATTTAGGCTGTATCAGACACACTGTTAACGCATAAGTGCTGCTCATGGCATGACTGGGCTTTACACAAATTAATGACTTTCTAATTGGACCTATTAACACTTTGGCGTTAAAGACACTTCCCCTCTTATCTGTAAATTTATGACAGTTGGGTTTGGTAGTCTTCTCAAACATGACTTTGTTAAGTAACGTTTGCTCATCCTTTTAATTGTCTTAATCAAAAATAAATAAATAAATAAAAAAGACAATGTGTAGTTTAATCCATTGTATTCTACTGTTTGCCCTTGTGTTCTTAGACTCAAAACTCTCCCCAAGGACTTTTGCTGGTCGATTTGTGTCGGTGACTGACGAGCCAATCGACTACCTGTCAGTGCTGGACAGTGTGAGGGAGGACCAGGAGGGCTCTGGGATGGAGCAGGAGCCGGTGAGGCAGCACAGCCACCACGGCCCGCACCGCCCTTCCAAGAAGCACTATTATACAGTCTCAGATGAGACGAAAGCCTTCCTCCAGGGTCGCCTGTCAACCACCTTCATCCCTACGGTCTACACCTTTGTCTTCATCATCAGTGTGCCCCTCAACCTCGCCGCCTTGGTGATGTTTGTGCGCCGGATCCGCCCCAGGAAGCCGGCGGTGATCTACATGCTGAACCTGGCCTGCGCCGACCTCCTTTTTGGCCTGCTCCTGCCCTTCAGGATCGCCTACCATTACCATGGCAACAACTGGATCTACGGGGCCTTCATGTGCAGAGTTGTCACGGCAGCCTTCTACTGCAACATGTACTGCTCAGTCCTGCTCATGATGTGCATCAGCATAGACCGGTTCCTGGCTGTGGTTTACCCCATGGACTCTCTGATGTGGCGCAGCCCTCAGACTGCCTCCGCTGTGTGTGCTGCCATGTGGCTGCTTGCCCTCGGAGGGGTGACACCACTGCTGATCTCGGGGCAGACCGTCCATCTGCCAGACCTGGGCATCACCACCTGTCACGACGTGCAGGACATGGACAAACTACAGGCTTACTACCTTTACTTCTTCCCCATCTACTCCGCTGTCTTCTTCTTCATCCCCCTCATCTTCACCGCTGTGTGTTACGTGCGCATCGTCCAGGCCCTGGCTGCAGCCAACGTGGCGAACCGCTCCAAGAAGACCCGGGCGGTGGTGATGGCCGTGACTGTGCTGGTGGTGTTTGTGGCCTGTTTCACGCCCACCAACATCATCCTCATGGTTCACTATGTTCAGCTGGCCCACAGGACCAGTGACAGCTCCTACCAGGCCTACCTGCTCTCCATGTGCATAGGTAGCCTGAGCTGCTGTCTGGATCCAGTCATCTATTACTTTGGTTCCTCCCAGTGCCAGAGGCAGGTGGCAGCAATGTTCGGCTGCAGGCTGCTGCCGGGGCCGGAGAGAAGCTCAGAAACAGGAAGCACAAGAACCAGTGGGTTGACGGATAGCACCAAGTCAAGCAAGATGGAGAGCCTTCAGACGGCCTTGGGGAGCCATTACAGGAGGCTGGTGGCTTGAGCACATAGACATGGGGACCTTGTCTAGGAGAGAGTGGGACTTGGGGTCAACTTTGGGGCCCTTCATCAGACTGGCACACCCACTGTACCAGGCATCAGAGTTCAAATGGATTTGGATCATTTTAGACTAAAAGGCTTTTGGTCGAATTAAAAGAAATTGGCTATTCTACCACCCCAATCCTGTTATTTCCAAATGTGTAGTTATGGTTTGGGAAAAGTTTTGGTTTTGAGGTAGAAGTTGATTATGCCAAGTGCCAGGATGTGGTGGATTTTTATTTTTTTTTTTTTGCACTTATGAATTACTTCTGTTGTTTTATCATTGTTTACATGCTGTAAACACAACTGTTTGCTTTTCTTTAATCTAATCATGCATTTTATCCATCATACACAGTATAACTGTCTGCATCAATATGGACTCATTTCACAGCCAGCTATGTGAAAATAACCTGCCATTCATTCTTTTCATATAGTTTTGAATGAATCATGGGAATTTAGCAGTTTGTGTACAATACTAAAGGTTTATTCATAAGAAAAGTTACATGTGATGTGTTTCAAGACACAAAAGTGGATTTGACACCATGGTTTTGTTTCGTAATGCAACATGTCATAAACCATTACAAGTAAGTATTGTCAAGTAAATATAAACATACTGTATAGAAAACAGGATGGACGCAGGTGTTAATTACTTGGGTTTTTGGCACACATGAAGCCAAATATATATGTAGATGATACTGAAAATGCAAAAAGCATACAGTACTTAGTAGTCAAGAGTAGATAATTCAGTCACAGCAAACCTATAGCATTTATTTTTACTTCATGCTAGTATTCCTCTATCTTCAGGCTCATTTTTTCTTGCTCACTCTGTACTCTCCTTGTTGTCTGGGCACAGCTCTAAAACACAGAAAAAGGGGGATAAACTGAAAGAAAAGTAGAAGAATGCAAATAGGATGATGATACATAGCAGTAAGTTTCCCTCGTATCAGAGAGGATGTTTGCTCCATCACTATTTCCTGACTATGTGCATGCTGTTTGGCATTTCTCCACAAACGATTAAGTTCTCTGTGTAGTGGCGAGTGTAATGTTGCATTTCACAACACACCATCACCACCTTGTGGTTACTTGTGCAACTTGTGGTCTCCAACTTGTGGTCTCCATGTCAGTGAGGATGCAGAATGTGTCATATAAGTGAGGTTTTGTTCTTAGTTCACATTATATGATCTAAAAAACGGGTAGGGGGTGCTCAAATAGAGCTACTGACCTGTTTTCCCGTCATAGCTGTGGAAGTTCTCTGGGAAGTTCAGACACCCAACCTGTTTCTTGAAAATTTCAACGTCTTTGGGATCGATTTTCCCTGTCCTTGCTGAGAGGGAAAGGAGAGTTAAAAACAAATTTGACACAATTTCATGTCAATGTGCACATTTGAAACCTTGACCTTGCAACACAGTGACTGTGATAACTTGGACAGGACTCACTGAACTGCATGAGGTATCTCCCAGTGACGTCCCCGTTCCGAAAGGTGTCTGTCCACAGCAGGCAGTCTGAGCAGGTCTGCAGAATGTGGCCTTTGTGATCTGACAGGTTTTCTTTGAAAGCAGACAGCAGAGTGAATGACTGTTATATTATCTGTACAGATATCTGTTGTGAATATTTCTGTCTCTCTAGTTAACTACTTAAAAGTTCTATTTGTGCCTTAGCCAATGTTTCCACTCTCATCCACCCAGTCAGTGTCTTGCCAAGGACATGAGCTTCTTTATTTTGTCTGTTTTCTATTCTGATGCTCACTTACTGCGAAATGTGGTGGCAACTCCTGAGACTGTTGCATTTGCTTCACCCAAGATACACCGATCACTGAGACAAGAGTAGCTTATTAACATATATAACAGAATATAATGACATCAAAATATTTTTTCTAATGTTGTTAGTTATTTATATATATATTCTTTTAAGATCTACAGTTAATTAAATAACCAGACTTACAAGCAGTGGTCTCCCCAACGTAGAGTTACAATTTGACTGTCAGAAGTGGGAGACAAGTCTATCCAGGAGCTTTTTAGAGACTCCAGTGCTTTGTGGTAAGGCTTAGGGTCACCAGACCCCATCACGTACACCCATTTTCCAAACACCTGCATACCAAAGAAAAAAAGAGAGGTATTTAACAACTGAATGAGAACTCTTGAGAACATTGTAATTATTTTATTTCAATAGAAAATGGCTGATAACATTTATTAACACCATGCAGTGCATTTTTGATACCGTACAAGCAAGCATTTGAATGAATAATGCAGCTAATCAAGTATCGTTTTTACAAAAAATCATGAGCGCAACTTACCAGTTTGGGGTCCTCTGGAATAAAAGGTTTGACCAAGTCCTTACAGTCAGGTGCAGATGCAGCACTGAGGGAAGTGAGAGCCAGCAGCGATACGACGACACACAAAGCCATGGTCAGGTAGAGAGGTGAAGAGCGAGAGGGAGAGACCAGTGGCACTGCAGAGAGCGTTGCTGCAGCCGCAACAGAAAACCTCTAACACTGATTCATTTTCCCCCAGGGATTTCAAACAAAAAAAGTTGTTGTGCAAGGGCTAATATGGGGGAGGAGGGGATTCTTTACATGCTCAAATGCACCAATGAAGGTCTTTTAATGACCATGCAGGACCATGCCGATTTCTTTTACTCAGCATTGAATGGCCGGCTCCTCAGTCTGGCCTAGTCCTCCATCGCCCATGCTGCTGCCCCTGAATGAACACAGGCTCAGGGCCAAGACTTGTCTTTGGTTGTAGAGGAACCTGAAACAGCTTTTTCTCACAGAAGATCAAAGGTTGGTCTGTGTGGACCCCTTGTGGTTTGGGGGCACAGTTTCAAGTTTTGATGTCTTCTTCTCTTCCTGGTGATGGTACTGAGCAAAAGTCTTTGTTGGTGCTTCTGGGAACTTAATTGTATTTCAGTAGAGCTGCAAATGATTTTTATGGGCTATGTAGTCTGTAGGTATGAGTAAGCAGAGTGTCATAACTCTGACAACTTCTATTGTATTTGAAAAGGGATAAAGAAGTGTTTACATTCAGAGATACAAATCATACAACCTTTCTCTGAATTATGGAAGATTGAAACAACAGGAAACCAGAAGTGAGAGCACCCATGAACAAGACCGGCCTGAATGTCTCTCTTCAAATCAGAGTAAGTAAAGTAATTAAAGTAAAAGTAAAGTAAGTAAAAATAAAGATGGCTTCACATTATTACTAAAGCAACCACCAGGGTGCAGGATAACCACTGTCCATTCATATTAAAGCAGGTTTCAAACAAGTGTTGAAACAGTTTTTTCAAGATAAAATCTGAAAATTTACATACATTTAAACACAGAGATATCTGTGATTAATTTCCACAAAGACTCCATGAGCCAAGGACTGACATTTAAAAATGCTCTGTTTTCCATTAACTACAATGCATCCCGTGAGGGCAGGATTCAAGTAATATTTAAAAATTCACCTTTTAAAGCAAAGTTCTGAAATTTGCCTGTTTGAGCAAAATTTTTGTACTTTTTCACAAGAGGGTTGGACATCATGTAAGAGTCTTTACAGTGGCAGTAGTACACTATCATTTCGAGTCAAACAATTTAATGTGCTGTGGACTTAATTTTTGATTAAATGAAAAGCCCCACAATAATTTTTTTTCTGTGCAGATGTAAGGAGCCTCTTTGGGCAATTTTTGTCTGATTTTTGTAGTTGGAGTAATTAGACTTACCACTAGTGCCAGTGTACAGTACAGTGGATCTGTAGCATGTATCACTGATGGTCAACAATTTTTCTATGTTATGAGAATATCATTTGGCATGGGAATGAAGCAATGTGCTAAATGTCATGCATTTTCATGCACAGGAAGGCATTTTTAGTAGGAAAGAAAAACAGAGAAATACAAGAGGGGCCAACAGGAGAGTTGAGCAGCCCCAAAGTAGAGAACACAATACAGAAGCTGATAGTTTCACACAACTGGTTCAAAAACTATCATACATTCAACCGTTCATAAAGTCTGGAATGCATTTGAGCTGATTTTATAGCCACTGTCTGCCAACACATGCCAGGAGCTTTTCACGTTTCACCTTTATTGTGTTAAATCATGAAAGGTCACAGTTTACTGGGAAGTAACTCTCAGTAATATTACTACACATTTCAATCACATGCCACCAACAATACAGTACATCCACTTACTGGTTGCAGATCTAACATGACTATTACACCAACAGAAGTTGAGCTACCCTAACCACCTGAATGACACAAATCAGAGGTTGTTCCACAGCACAAAATTACACCAATGGCCATGCAGATCATAGCACAAGTCTATTAACTACTATGCATTTGTTAAACAGGATTTGTTTGGATGTGGTAAGCCATTTGCAGAGACAGGACATAGGTGGGCTCAGCTTTACTGTGTGGTAGGCTCAGTAGTCTCAGCATTCTCTGTATTCTCTGCAGGCTTTGCAGTTTCCCTGTTATCCTCACAAAGATCTGAAATGAGAGGAAAATGACAGGATAGTGAAAGAAATGGCACACTGATAAAAGCCCCAGCGCTGAACTTGTGATTATTCTATCAGGAATGAGAAAGATGCTGCACCATGAGTGTGTCTGACCTGTGCCTCCATAGTGGTACTCAGGGAGGAATTTGAGACACTCGGCCTGCTTCTTGAAGGTCTCTAATTCAGACGGCTCCAGTTTTCCGGTCCTTGCTGTAGAGAGGAAGATGAATGAAGGACACAAGGAGGGAAAGTGGAAGGGGAAGGTTAGCAACAGTGACAAAGTGTCTAAGTAATACCTGTAGACGCTGACCAAAAAATAACAATGATGAATTTATTGTTTTCAATCTGATCCCTTGTGCTCTAGAATAGAATAGAATAGCATAGAATAGAATAAGCATACTCAAGTCAGAGACTGAGGCAAAAAAAAAAAAAAAGAAAGGTCAGACTTACTAAAGAGG
>OMKZ01016724.1:0-12203 GCA_900302535.1 Neoniphon sammara
GAGGAGGTGGAGGAGTGAGATGGCTGATATGTCCAGAGGCGGCTCAAAGCACCAGGCCAGCGGTGGGTATAAAGAGGACAAGGCAGAAATGGGTGGGCACACGCTGGGGTTTTGCATTTTAATCTTGCACTTTAATCAAAGGGAAAGATTAAAAGTAGGTGCCCCCAGAATAATCTTCATTTTTTTTATTTTACTTTATTTTTTTATTTATTTTTTTGTAGCAGAGCACCAATTTTTCAGAAGTAATACCACATTAAGTGCGATGGTCAATCCAAGAACTACTCATTTTACAGCCGACCATGCAGCCCAGTTTTGGCCTATCATTCATTTGGTCTAATTGTGGACTGATCCTCATGCAATCATCCTTCATCAAATAAAAGAACTCATCTATGTCCTATGTCCTTCCATCAGTTCATCTGTCTGTCTGTCCTATGCCATATTTCAGGTGAAATCTCACACAGTTGGGGGCATGAGGCTTCTTCACACTCTGCAGTTTTGTTTGCACATCATCCATGCAGAACTCTGTGTTTACATGTTCAGAATAGGTTAACAGATAAAAACAGCTCATTCAGGACTTATTAACATATAAAGAGGAGCATGGTAGGTTAAGCCTTAAAAACCACAGGATCGGATACAGCCTGGAGATACACGTCTCCTCGTCTAAACAGTAGCGGCTCTGCCTATCACTAAAAACATCCTTCCCGCATTTTCACATAAGGAGACATTTTTCCATCTGCTGAAAAAAAAAAAATCATGTTGTGCCAAAACGCATGTCATTAACGCATCAATAATGGGACAGCTTTGTGCCAATCTGAGTAACTGGGAGCTGGACTGGCACCAATCCTGATGTTACAGATAGTGCTGGTGCACCTCTCTGAGCCCTCACTGTTAATTAAAATGTCAGACACTGCATCGACCAGAGAAATTGCCTCTCGATCAGAAATGTCACAGCGATGATCGCTCTGAGTTCCAGTCATGTCTATGGAGATTAAAATCTATCGTAGGTTCCCTTTGGGCCCTCGGAGTCTTTCACACCACATCAGGCTTTTTGAGGTTGCGCTGCCACTATGGAATTGTTCTAATCTAGTGCAAAGAGTGCAAGCAATCTTAATCATGCTTATGAATGTAACCATGTTTGGGTTTAGCCAGAAAATCACCCACGTGCCTCCCTGGAGGGCCCGGGCCCTAGATACGCAGTAGTTGATTATTTAGATAATGAACAGCCTTGCACATGTCTCAGTGGAAGAAGAGATCTTTGAAGAGGTAATAGAATACGAAGTGAACGGCCAAGCAATACCACTGAGATATTTAACAATCAACTAGGACAGATAAGGAGCTTTGCACATAAGGATGTCTGAGTTGAATGCCCAGAAGACTGTAAAAAAAAATAAGTGTAGCTTATCAGAAAAAAAAAGAAGAAAAAAAGTAATGATCCTTAAAAACAAATAGCCTGCAATACCAGGTTTTGTGTTTGCTTGCATCAGGAGGTCCCACCGAGATTTATTTCCAAATCTGCCGATCATATTCGTCGTTGCCAAAAGTTATAGAAGCTGAGTATGAGAGGCAAAAATGAACACGCATGGATGCACACACACACACACACATACACACAAGACCACAGGCAGCATCTCCTGTGGTTCAGCTTGTTGAAGCCCTTTCATCTTTTATTTATTATTTGTGTATCAGTCAAAGTCCTGTCATTTCACACTGAGGATGTTTGGTTTTAATCAGTTATTTTATCAATGAAAAAGCCTCGCTGCATTTAGACACTGAAAAATGTTGAAATATTGAATACAGCAAAGCATATAAGACTTTTCTCACAGACACTGCCTCTTGGATTTGGTTGGCCAAGCTGTGTATTTCAGTGTTGACTATGAAAATGGTTCACCCTTAGGACCTGTACCCCTCAGAGGGTATTTCTCTGTGTAAATGTGTGTGCACAGGGGGGTTGCGCGTGCATGCATGTTTGTATTTTCCCCTGGCCTTGTCAACTCTGTCTTCTATGTAAGTGTGCCTTCTTACAAGTGCTGGTGTCTGTGTCCACACAGTTGTACCCCTACAAGCATGAAATTGTGTTTGAATCAATTTATCATCAAGACCTTGGAACAAAACGCCTGCCAGGGAGGCAGCTCGCCCCGCCGAAAATCAAAGTGAAGAGCGCTTATTCAAAGAAAATAACGCTCATTGAGACCACAGCTCTCCAAATGCAGGGTAAAGTCCCACTTGGCAAATTTGGCAAATGCTTTTCCACTCCAACTAAATAAAATGCCTGATTCTTTGAACTGATAAAGAAAGGGCAGGCTGTGAAGGTCACTTTATGGAACATACTGGAAGAGAAATGTTCTCTTGACTTTGTGCACAGAAAGTGGGGATGCTTAGATTAAATGTCATACACCAAATAAACAAACGCACACCGCTGTGTGAGTAAAATGCTCCAAGGTTTTGGGAAATACACTGACACAGAAAGGAAAGGATGCACACAAGTGTTTGACACAGGCGCGCAGTCACAGGCAGAGATGAGAATTTGACTTGGAGAGTAGATTTCCCGTTGGGTTATTTGAACTGGAGGATCACTAGCTTGACAGGTGAGTGGCATTTTCAACCACCAATCTTGTGAACTGTCAACTTTATTCTGTTTCACTCGTATAGTGCTGGCACAACTGTGACAAAAAAAAACATGTAGCACCAAGCCAGAAAGGGTTTGTTTAAAGGAATACTCAAACAGTTTGGGCAAAATGCCCCTTTTTTTTTTTTACTTACTCAGACTGAGACAAGATGTTCAATACCATTTTCACCTCTGTACGTCCACTAGATCGGTCCCTAAGGTTAGCATTTTGTGTTAGCTTAGCATAAAGACTTGAAGTCTACAGGAGTCATTAGCCTAGCTCTGTCAAAGTGAAAAAAGAAACCTTACAGCAAATCTGAAGCTGTCTTGTAACTCTGTATCATGTGTGTTACACGTTAGATGATAGGAACTATAACTACTGAACATGTGTCCAGTGGTTATAGTTCCTACCATCTACTTAACCTAAAATTACAGTTTTTTTATTCCAAGATCTGTATTTCTAACACATATGATACATTGTGTAAATAAGACAGCTTCAGAGTTGTTGTAAGGTTTATTTTCATCACTTTGATGGAGCTAGGCTAATGACTCCTATAGACTACAAGTCTTTATGTTAAGCTAACACCAAATGCTACCCATCAGACCTGTGCCAGTGGACGTATGTGAAAGTGGTATCGAACATCTTGTCTCAGTCTGGGTAAGTCTTGAGTTCAGTTGTTTATTTGCACATGAATGTCCAATACAATTAAAAGTAAACAAGACTGAAGGCAGGTAAATGTGCAGAAGCCCGGGGCTTATTCAGTGCCTCTCGATTCCTCTCAGATTATCTCAGGTTGCCTTAGATTAACTCTGTGAATGAGGTAATAGATATCAACGCATTCTAAACACACATGCACACCAGTGAAGGGCAGAGCTACGGGTAATATTGAACAAACTCTGATGGAGAGCAGCAAAGCACAGTCAGGTTGTACTTGAGCTGTGCCTCTGCAATCCGAACAATGAAGGCACACGCTGTTACAAGCAACATATCTCCTCTATAATTGCTCAAGGTTTGAGTGCAATAGATGAAAAATCAAAACAGTCAAAGCTGGTTTCCGCTGGAAAATCCTGGCATGGACAGGATGTTTGAGAATAAGCCCCGTGATGGGCACGTGATTGTAACTGTTGGTGTCAAAATGAAAAGACATTGTGCATCCAATACACTCTCCCCATGAAAACACAACCTCACTAACAATAATGTTTGTAAATGTTGCATCATGGAATCCAGAGCCCCTCAGTATGTTCCCAAAATGAAGACGGTGAACTTTCTTTTATTGACTGCAAACTAACTAGCAAACATTTGTGAGTTTACTCTTTACTGAGCTGGAGAACTAGTCCACAGTAAACACTGCACACGACAGCTCTCCATCTTCATACTGGGTGCTCACCGGGGAGGGGGCGGGCACTCCACACCACTTCCAATTTTCTATTTCTGTCCCTACAGTAATAGAAAGAAGAAGAGTCATACAGTCTTGGATAGGACTTGTCTCTTGTCCATTTTTGGAAATGCAATTGAAGAATTGATAGAGACATGTCTACACACATCACAGAGCATTCACTCACTGCTTCTGTCGGGTTTTTTGAAGCCCAGAATTGAGGGAGACGTGCACAGCTATAGCCACTGTCTGCCACTCCCCTGCGCTGACAGTGACATTGCCACAGTCGGCTGCCATTGATGAAGTTAGGTATAATTTCGCAAATGCCTCCAACAGCATGACACATCATTCATGCAGTTTTTGTCAAAATTGGGCCAGTATTTTCTGATATCCAGTGTGACTGTGTAACTAGCCAAAACACAGATACCAATCTGTGTTCCCAACCCTATCAAACCCCTCTAAAATCCTTGAAACATTACGCGACACCACATTTAACCAAACAAAAATCATTAAGAACGACAACAGAGAGAGAAGGCAGCCCAAAGAAACTCACCTTTGGATTGAGAAAAGGCACTTATTCATTTGCCTTTTGAGAACAGAGTAGGGATGTGATGATGGATTGTTCAATCTGTGTAATATACTTTGTTAAGGAAGACTGATGGCATTGGCTGGAGAAGGTAAGTGTTTTTCCTTCCCACTTCCCCTCGTTCAATAAATGCTGTGAATACCTGGAGGGCTGTTCCTCATAATGGCACATTACCTGGTTCAATATTGGTACCACATGGATGCCATTTCAATTTCTCTGTGTGATCACATGACATGGTGTTCTGGGGGGAAATCATGAGTTTCCCATTTTCCTTTTTGCTCAGATTGTTTTTTGAATGGGCAGAATCTGATGCAACCTGAGCTACAAGGGTGATGGCATTCACGGTTGATTGCAAGACAATAGACGGGTTCAGTTGGGATGGAGGCTCAGGGGAAACATTAAAGATGCCATATGGTGCATTTTAACATCAATAAACCATTATTACATTAATTCAGAGATGGTAGTATAATTACTGTAAACAAATGAGATCATCACTGAGAAGATTGGCAGCTGCTACTGACCTTATACGAGATTTTACATTGTGCGTGACAGGATTAGATTTGGCAGGAAATCTGCTTGATTGCTTTATGGCACAAAAAAGGAAGAGGGTGCTGTTCTTCCAGCACAAAAAGAGCTGAAGCGTTCAGAGTTTCTGGTAATGGCAGATAAAAGGTGGAGTGAAAGGCTGATGGGAAAAGAAACAGTTCCAACATGCTTATCCTCTTCCAGACAGAGAAAGTAAATATACATAGAACAATGCCAGAAAAGCAGAGGGGGGACAAGAACTAACGTCGTCTTTGCAGCAGGAAGCAGTTTAAAGGAAATATGGTCTTAATTTGAGAAACACTAGCATTAGCAATATTATCAGAATGAATCAGAGGCTGCCAATTGCCTCAGTGAGGGTCTCTTGTGTGTAGAGAAAGTATAATTTGACCGTGTTAACATATGCTTAAAAGTGTGGCACATAGCATCTATAAGGATTAAGGTAGCTCCAGGAGAGGTTTGGTTGAGAAACAACATTATTAGCTGCAACCAGCAGCTCTATATCTCGCTCTGTTGGGCAGTCGGTCAGTCCACAGAAATTTCCCCACCTTTTAGCAGCTACAGTTTTCACCCCAGGAGGCTGAAATTTGACATGGAGGCCAAGTGTGTATGTGTGACGGCGTGTGTTTGTGTTCATGCCAATTAGCAAAAAGGGGGCATGGCAGTGGGAGTGGCCTATAGCAAAAAGGCTCATAACTTCTAAACAGATTCACGTAACATGGCCAAACTTTGTAGGAAGGCAGACACACAGACACAGACAGACACATACACACACCATTTTTCCACATCCCCTTTCAACTTATGAACCAGTGTTCGTAGACATGGTGGGAGGCATCATTGCCCTCAGCAGAGTTCTTTTTTCATTGGTGACTGTTTGCCCCGCCCCCTATACATTAACCACAGCCTCTTTCATATATGTATATGTGTATATATATCTATATATATAGATATATATACTCTTTCAGGTTTGGCCTGTAGTGTCGCTACAGTTACTGTTTATACCAGCTCATTTGAAAGCAGAACACTGTATTTCGAAATCTCTGTTTTTCTGTGTCTTTTGGATCAGGCTGGTTTGGCTTATCACCCAAAATGTCAATGTAACTGCTACCCTGAACCTCACCAGCATCCTGAAATCTCTTTATTACTGTCTGCCTCCTAAACAAAGCACAACAATACAAACTTGCTTTGGATCTACAAACGCAGAAAATGTCATGATCATACTGATCAGGCTGCAGACTATTTAACCAGTAAGTTATACTGACCAATAATCCTAATATGTAGCATGAACACATGTATGTATTTCAAGCAAGAGTAGAAATCCTGGTCACTAAGCCACTGTCAGACCCACTGTCTGCTCTGCTGATAAACTGTCTGATAGCAGTGTTTCCCGCAGGTAATACAATGAGTTGGCGTATGATATAGACAAAGTAGGGTGTGCTTTGTTTATAATTTTCCATAAAAATGGTATTCATATTAATGGTGAGTCATACAGTGATGTCTGACTGTTTATTTAATTAATAATTTTAGATAACATATATTTAGAAATTTATGTTAAGAATTGTTACCTAAGTTCTTACTTACACCTTGACTCTTTGTTAATAAGGACCTGATGCCTTCTGCTTTCCTTTCACCTGTAATAGCCTTTAGTTTTGGTTAATAATGTTAAAATCATGACATGTTTGAGCAATGAGCACAATTAGCTAAGACCTTGCACCTGAAATTGACATTACATTTACTGACTGCAAAGATGTTGTTTTAATTCTGCGATGTCTGAATCGTTTAACGTTAATTTTTTAAACTTAAATACTGACTGCCTCCACTTCCCCACCACACACTTCACTCCACAGAAACCACTGTTGTTGCTATTGCTAGCTACTGGCGGTGTGCATCACAGTCTGTGGGTTGCCAGATTCTCACTGACCTATCCCTCATCTCTTGCTCTCTCCATCTCTCTTTCAAAAAATGGCCTTTTTTTCATTCATTTTTCAATTTCATTTCAAAGATTTTATTTCATCATTAATGACAATGATTGTAAGTTTCACTTTCTTATGTATGTAGTTTTTTGGTGCATTGATTAAAAAAAAGAACAAGAAAACCTAAAAACGTCATCTTTTTCATCTTTCATTTGATTTTTTCTAAACATTTATGGTTCCAATTTCATGCACACATTTACCTGTGCACACAGTCACACCCCTAAATTGCATCCTGTCTTTGCACAGGTGGGGATTCTTAGCACCCTTCAACAAACTTGTGATTGTTTGGGAAATGAATACTGTTTGAATGTGCCTTGAGTTTGCAACCTGTTCGATGGCTGCCTGACAACTGAAGAATATCAACCCTGTTGTTTGCCCAACTGCTGCTTTGTTTCTTCACGGACTGACCAACTCCTCAGCCAACAACTCTCTCAATCACATCCAGCTGCCTGCCATCCCTGGGGACAATGCTGGGACCCTACACCATCCTCCCTATTCATTCTTCAGCCTGAGGTAAACCCAAACACTTCCCAGCCAACAAGCTCATCCTTCTCTTTCCTCTTTGTTGGTACCTCCTGCACATATGCACACTTGTCTGTCTGTCAACTTTGTAAAAGTGAAATGGCATACCATACCAGTACATCCACTATGCACGAACACCTCAGGTGAAGACAGGTGAAAACTAACTTATCTCAACTTTTTCAAGACAGTGAGCTAACAGCGTAAGTCAACTTTTCATACTCTACAGAGCTTTGTAACATTAGCAGGTGATGGTGTTAAGCTTGGTTCCTGCTTCCAGATGACACGGATGTGACTCTAACCCAAACCCCAAGAACCACGTCCACGAGTCTGAGGCATTCATGCTTCTCATGCTGCTCTCTCTCTTCCTTCCTTCCAAAGTTAACAAGAAACAGTTCCTGCCTCTCGGCTCACATCCTTCCCATCTCTCTGTTCAGCCATTCATCGCAGGAGGCACATGTGCATAATCACAGACGCTGTCTGTTTTGTTTTAATTTTCAGCTGGTGCATGACCAATGCTGACACCCCTCACAACCATCCAATGCACCCCCCAGACATGTGTACACACTTTCATAATTGGTATCAGTTTATTTATTCACCAATTAAGTTACATATTTAAATAATCTAGATTATCAAGAAATTAGTCGAAGTTAGAGTAGATGACAAATCGCAAAAAAAAAGAGGAAAAACAGATTAACTGATAATTGTTAGTTCCAGCTCTATTTTTCTGCAATAAAATTAAAGTGGTGGGGATACATCTACCTAGAGAAAGTCAACTTTTCTGCCATTTCTCACCTTAGCCAGCTTTGTGTGATAGGACGACAACTAATTATGACAAAAACAAATTGGGGGGATGAAGGTGAGATATGGGTTTTGAATAATTCAGCTTCAATTTGATATTTAGAGGTGTGAAACCACAGCGTTAACATATTATGACTCCTAGGGATTCAGTGGAAAGAGTGGGGAAAGAGCAGTGGAGGTGACTGATGATATTTATGTGACGAATAAGGGAGATAGCTGGGGGTAGCGACTCTTGGCATCGCAGAGAACATGGAACCCGGCTTGGCCTGTTGAGGCACCAAGGTACAGCTGAAATGGTGGTGAACAAGAAGTCAGTGAGGATACAAAGAATACAGCTTTACATACTGAGCTGATGGTAACTGCTTTTAAGTGCATTTATAAATCAGAGAGGCTTCCCTTCCCAAAATTCATTATGCAAGAGGCTTTGAAATCCATGGCGTAACGTTCCATGAACATGCAAAACACCCCGAACGCTCGTCCAGATGAAGTTATTAATCAAGATGAAGCATAATAAATCATGACGCATTGCAAATGTTTCAAAGCTGCCCTGTTCTGCAGTGTTTTCTTTTCCACTGTTAAAGATATGAAATACCTCTTTATTTTTGTCAGTCCACAATGAACTACCTCCATTATTACAAGGTCGTATTCAAGGACAGGCTCAGGGCCGGAGCAAGCCTTCTTGAATACGGTGGGCAAATGAAAAACATGGGGTTGGAGTGCACAATACTGCTGATGACGCCCATGGATGTGGTGAAAAGACCGTTTTAAAAGTTTGCCCTTATGTCAAGTTTAACAGGTGTCGCATACTTTAACAGTTGTTTAAATAAGCGACAGAGTTCATCTCACGTATTTTAGGGCCATGTTTTAATTTACAATTCCATTCAGTGAGATTGAATTGGGGATTAGCAGAGAGGGCAGACATCTTGACATTGGCAGCATTTGGTAATTAGCTTGTTATCCTGTATATTGTTGTTGTCTGATGCAGCCAGGGAACTAGGGATAAAGAGTCTTATTTTTAGTTTGGCTAACATGCATTTTTGAGCTGGCCATTCAGTTAAACATTCCAGCCTGGTGGCCTTCATCAGTGCAGGCCAAAACATTGCTATGTTTTTGTGAATTGGCCAAAATAAATTAGTGGAATAGCAAGCTCTCTATTTTGTGCTAAGGAGCTGTGAGTGTGCTAGCTTATACTTTTCAGAGACTGGTCTGAGGAATTATAGTTTTTGGTTTAGCACCGCCACCAAGGTCTCATAAACCTGAGGGACTGTAGAGTGGTCACAATCAACTGAAAACCATGAAATCCTTCAATTGAAGTCAAAACATAATAATCACCAAGGTTTGCAAGGTTTTCTCGAGTCAAGAGCGATATGCAGCCATTTGTTTTTTTTTTGCATTGTAGCACAAGTAGCTTCTTCTAAAGATCTGAATCGAATACATGATGGAGAGCTCGCAATTAAAGCCAGAGAAGACATAAGCTTCAGACATATTTCCTCTTGGATCTGAACTCCTGACTACTCTGTTCTTTCATCTGGCTCTCCTTTCATCACTCGGTATTAAAGTAGCCAAAGGAGCCTGGTGTTGCAGGTTCATTGCCTTTACCATTTTTAAAAAGTAATAAAAACATATAAAATGTAGCTGTGAATGCCTTAGTTTCTCAGGAGCAAATTCTTGATGTTAAAGTCATGGAAATATGATGAGGTACTAACTCATTAGGAATTAGGCTTACTACATGAGTAATGCGATGAGTCATTTCAAATCTAGATTTTTTATTAAGTTGCCGTATTATGCTAAATCATTATTATGACATTATTTTATTATGCTATGCTACTTTTAATTATGTTATTATACTGTTCCCTATGAGGCATTCTTGGTGATTTGCATTTGAATAATCCAATCTTTGTATTGTGAGTCAGAGAGGAAATAAAATCAAACTCAAATTAGAGGGATTACAAATTATGAAGGTTCCATCAGGTCATATTGGACAGCAATCTGAAACGCTTCCACATACATGAATTAGCGCTTCCCCCTGAACCTGTTCAAAGAGTGTTTTTTGAGGGGTTTTGGTGCGCTGCCGGTATTTTCCCGTGAGCAGATAATGGGTGTTTTGACGCACCCCTTCCTCTGGCGGAGCTAGAGCTGCTCTCCATTAGCAGAGGAGCAGAGCCCCTGGGAGAGCTGACAGTCGGGGTGCTGGGATGTTTGACAAGGTTATCAGTGGGCGGCCGGCAGCAGTTCCAGCACACTCACACAGATACATTTGGCTATAACAAATGAAAGGCAGGAGAAGGCGAGAAAGAGACGGAATCAAAGAGGTAGAGCGAGAATGAGTGAAAGAAATGGGAACAGACAGAAAACGAAGAGTGAGATTGTTAGTGTGTAAGGGCTGACAGAAAGAGAGGATGGAGGAGGTGTGTGTGTGTGTGTGTGTGTGTGTTGGAAGACCTATGGCAATGTCTATGGAACAAAAAAGCAAAAAGTATGTGTGAAAGAATCATCTTGGGTGCGCTGCATGTCTGTGTAGGCTGGTCCTTGTGTTAACAAAATACCTGCAGCCCTATGGCGATCAGCAAGCGCTGGCCGCGGCCGTGTCCACTCATCTCTCGCAACCCATTGAGCCCTCCAACCGCATTTCATATTCTGTCAGCAACACATGGGGAAACACAGATGGGCACAAAGGTGCCTGTGCGATCAGCACTGTGATGTGTTTGAGGATCAAACTGAGAGATTATATTCCCGGGGGACAGAGGAGTGAGGGAGAAAGAAATGGGAGGCGTACTGACAGCGTGCCATTTCTGTCTGTCTTTAATTTGGATTATTCCGTACAGATGAAAGACACCGAAAACTCATTAAAATTCAAAAAATCAGCAAAGAGAGGGAGGACCGAAGGCACATGTCAAGCGTATGCACAAGCCCGTGTGCATGTTAGGGGTAGACATGCTGGGAGCTATTTGATTATTGCCATTGTTATTTTCTGCCTGCCCACCTGGTGCGGGGCGATCTTTCATCTTTCACAATGCGGATTATGATGCAATCAATCCTGACAGTGACAGGCGGGGTACACCTTTGCACGAGGCAGTGCAGTGCCCGTCCACCTCCACACACACAAACACACACCTGTCAGTTCATGTTCAGCTATATGACACTCAAGCACATCCCGTTTATGACACAGCCGTGATTGATAGGTAGCCTCCTGGCCCTGTGTTTGTTTTGCTGTTGTGTCCGCGTCTCTCGGCTGATTCACATCTCCCAGTCGCCTCTATCTCTGACACCCATTGCACTCTCGATTCCGCGATGCTAGCCCTGGCACGGGCGAAGAGCTCTGACGGCAGCCTGGCAGCGGTTAACTGCCAGGCTAATCGCCACACACATTGCCAGCCTTCGCAACTTATCATCCCTGCTCTCCTCCTCAACACTTGAACTCCTTCTAATTGATCTGCGAGCTGACTGATGCAAGTCACCAGCCAAAATGTGTGCCTATGTGTGTGTGTGTGTGTGAGAGACAGCAAGTATCTTGCCAGTAGATAAGTATATTCACTGATGTATGTTGTGTGTGTCACAGGATCAGAATATCGACTTTGCTATTGACACTGCGTCAATTAACAATACTGAACTCAAGTTAAAGAAAAAAAACTAAAAAGCTAAAAACTTAAACAAAAGTACTGATACATTTTTTTTTCTCTACTCTTTAACATTAAGAGGCGACTGTGGGTTGACATATATAGTATTACTCATACTGTGTATGAATACTCAATCAGAAAAAACAAACAAAAAACAAAACAAAACAAAACAAAAAACACATT
>OMKZ01016733.1:3686-19148 GCA_900302535.1 Neoniphon sammara
GCTCATGTATGTGTGTGTGTGTGTGTGTGTGTGTGTGTGTGTGTGAGAGAGAGAGAGAGAGAGAGAGAGAGAGTAATTCTCATAGCAAGGTATACACTTCATACAATGCTGAAAACTATTTTGTATCATTTTGTTTACAGTTATCTTCCATGGTTCGAAGTCTTTTACAAACTTCTCAACAACCTGGCTGATTATCTTGCAAAAGGACAGGTGAGTTGACATTGTCTGTGTGTGTTTTCTGGTCTTTCTCGTCTTCTCTTTGTCTTTAATCCACGCCAAGCTTGAATGAGCATCTCTACAATATTCCTCTCCACAGACAAATGAAATGAAAGCGCTGCTGGCTGCACTGTACAAGCAGCCCATCCCGCTGGCAGCCGGATCTGTCACTCTGCAGATGGTAAGTCCAAATCGGCCAATCAGAACCAAGAATCAGACTTGACTTCATGACCAGTTCTGTGAATGGTTAGTGTGATGTGTTTTTTCTGAGGGAGAGCAGCTATTGGTCAGCACAGAGGTGTCCCACCCTGTTGGACACACAGAAGGTCAGCAGGGGGTGAGTCCCAGAGGTCCGCATAATCTGGACTGACGGCCAAAGCCAGATACAGACTAACCTCTGCAATAAAACATCAACTCTGTCTTCGCTTTAACTGTTGAACCTAACGTCTGTTGGCTAAAACCTTATCCTCACTTAACTTTATCAACCAACTGTCAAAAATGAACTTAACCTTATGTGGACTAACACTTAACATTGAGTGTGACCCTTGGAACAACAAATATTGTTCATAAAAATCTATAACCTGTGGAAATACCAACCTTGGACTGAACTGGTCTGCTTGGGAAAGCTGACTAATTTGGTGTCACATATGCAGCTGTTATATTCTCGCTCATGCTGGTTTTATATTTGAGGTTTGATTCCAAAATGAGACATCCACCACTTGGGGATCAGTTTGTTTGTTTGCTTTTTTTCAAAATGGATGCATAGCATTTTGGAATGAAACGCTTTTAATAATTTGTTCTTTTAACCAGTGGCACAGTGTGTCTGTATGGTCCTCAATGTACTAATACATGCGAAAACAAAGACACATCCATTAAAGGGATAGTTCACCCATTTTGAAAAATAGGATTTTACTTACCTCCTAAGTAGTATGTAGGTCAGTAGCGATGCAGTCCTTCTCTCATTGTTCTTGCTGTGTTGGATACCGGCTGGATTGGAATATATCATCCCGGTTTGCTTTATTTAAAAACAACCATCTAAGGCTGTGAACATATGTAGTGGCTTTTTTTAAAAGAAAAAGCTCTGGCAAGAGCGCTTTCCTTGGCTCAGCTGATTTTACCGGTTAGCTAGTTAGCTATATTGTTTACAGTTTCAGCAAACTTTATTAAACATGATGACAAAGCAGTTGATAGTTGAGAGGCAGACACTGATGGCTGAAGCAACATTATCAGGTAACGTTAGCTTTCCCTTGATATTCTTTGTAGTAATTGGCTGGTTGATTAAAAAAAAAGTGTTTGATGTCAGAGCGTTTCGTTTTTTCTGAAAAAGTTCAGTTGATTTTAACTTTCAAAAGCACCGGGAGCAGCGCTTTTTAAAAAGTGAACACAAAGCGGTCGTTTCCCATAGAATTCCATGTTAAAAAAAAAAAAAAAGGCATTGGTGGTTGGGAAAAAAGACGCTGTTTGTTCACACCCCAAATCCACTCAAACAAGATTTAACAGTAGTTTTACATGTGTCTTTGTCTGAAAAGAAAACACACAAATGATTATCAAGAGTACAAGCACAATATTTTTTCTCAAATTACATTTTATGATTCTGCTGTGACTATGTTCTGAAGTTATGAAGAAGAAAAGTTTTGCCTTGGCTCATTTATATTTAATTATCAAATCCAGTAAAGTGAGAACTCAGATTTTGATATGCTTTAGCATATAAATGGTTAATATTGATGGCTGTCCTCATCTATTTGGGAACTGGGCAATTGTTAAAATATTATGCCATTTATTATTATTGTTGTTATTATTGTTATTATTATTAATAATAATAATAAGAATAATGTTATGAAATCAAGCAATCAGTTCTCACTTTACTGTATTTGACAATTAAATACAAATGAATTGGTTTAAGACAGTATTTATGGATGTTTATATTTTGTGGGCTGAATGTCCAAACTGAATGTCTTATTTTTTGGTTATCTCAGCCAGCATAACATATCAGAACAAAGCCACAGTAGAATCATAAACAGTAATTTGAGCAAAAATATCATGATTGTACACTCAGTAATCATATGTGCATTTGTTTTTCAGATAGCAGTTCTTGTAAAGCTGCTGTTAATCCGTGTTTGAGTGGATTAAGGTGGTTATTTTGAAAGAAAAGTAATTAAGGGAATATCTAAACAATAGCAGGAGGATAACAGGCATTGGAAACTTCCAGCCAGAATCCAGCACAGCAAGAATGTGAGAAGAGGATAGCATCCCTACTGTCCTGCATACCACTAAGGGAGTAAGTGAATATTTCAAAATGGGTGAACTACCCCTTTAATTCCAATCAGTTTCTCAGTACATTTAATAAAGTGTTGCTTCTTTCTCTTTCTCCAGGTTCCCTACTTTATTGCCCCAGATCCCAGGAGTCTTCCCTCCATCCCTGAGAGTGTGAGTGTGTCAGAATACTTAACTTTGGATTGACATCCTTTTTTCTTTGCACGGCACTTTTTTGCATGATAAGGCCTAACATTTTTCATTTTAAGTACTTATTTGATAAATTATTCATCAATACCAGACAGTATGATATGCTGAGAAATATGTGTGTGATTCCATGCTTTATAATTGTCTAATTCTAATCTCTCTCTCTCTCTCTCTCTCTCTCTCTCTCTCTCTCTCTCTGTGTGTGTGTGTGTGTGTGCTCCAGAGGAACCTGACTGAGTTGATTGTAGCTGTAGATGTGGGTAACCTGCTTCAGCTCTATGCCAGTATGCTGTTTGAGAGACGGGTCCTCATCTTTGCCAGCAAACTTAGCACTGTAAGACACACACACACACACACACACACGCTTCAGTGGTGGAAATAGTACTACATAATGATTTTTGGGGAAATATTACTTCAGTAAAAGTACAGCTCATTTACTCAGAGTAAACATTAGAGTTACCTCTTTGATACAACTTTATTAAATGCTATATTTCTCATGCATTTTTAAAAGGACAAGAGTACAAAGTTGAAGCTAGATTCATTTCACTGGAAAGTTCAAAATGACAAAGAAGTGCTTCAACAAGGTAAAGCCGGATTACTCGTCTCATCTCTGCTGACTGACAGTTCACTGTGAAAGGCTCCACAATTTGTCAGTTTGTGATGGTTCCAGTTTAAGGAGAGCTTCCAAAATTTGTACTCAACTGTAACAGATGTGATATAAAATGTCCAATACTTAAGAAAAATTACTGACTTTCAAAAAATACAAGTTCATAAAAAAGCTACTCAATCACAATAACGTGATTATGTAATGTGGTTACTTCCACCCCCGATACACACACATTAGTTTGGGTGTTCAGTGTGTTTTTATGGTCTGAACTCGCCCACGTTGTGTTGTGTGCAGCTGACGGCCTGTGTCCACGCACTAAGTGCTGTGATCTACCCCATGTACTGGCAACACATCTTCATCCCTGTCCTGCCACCCCACCTGCTGGACTACTGCTGGTGAGAACCCACTCTCTCTCTCTCTCTCTTTCTCCCTGCCTCTCTCTCTTTCTCTCTGACAATTGACAAATTTTTCAATACCATTTTCTCATTTGCTTGCAGTGCACCAATGCCTTACCTCATAGGGGTCCACACCAGTCTGGCTGAGGTAAGGTGCTGATTAAAATAACGCACCAAGCTCACTCCATTTTCCATCAACACACCATGCCGTCAACGTTTCTTTCATTATTCAAACGATACTACCAAACCTATGAATCCACAGTTGTGAGTTCTCCTGCCTCTGTCTTTCTCTATGACAGAAGGTGAGGAGTCGCGGACTGGAGGAAGTCGTGATTCTCAATGTGGATACAAACACTCTAGAAACCCCCTTTGACGACCTGAAGAGGATTCCTTCAGATGTGGTAATCCTGTGTGTATGTGTATGTGTGTGTGTGTTCGTTCATGTGTGTGTATGTGAATATATACAGTATATACTCTCGGCCTCTGCTGTGTGTCCCCAGATGTCAGGGCTGAAGGTGCGTTTGAAGCGTCAGGCGGTGTCTCCTGGCTGCGGGGTCACCAAGGCCTTCCTGCGAGCTCAGGCTCTGCTGTTTGGAGGCTACAGGGATGCACTGCAGGGACACAAGGTCAAACCAAACACTGTGACATCATTATGTGTCAGTGAACAGTTCACAAATGTATTAGGATCATTAAAACTGTATGCTTGTCCTGCAGAGTGACTCACTGCAGGTACTATCTTTTTGTTTTTTCATAATGCAAATAACAACAGTGTGTTTCATCTAATATCTCAATAAAATGTGAATCTACTCCATTGTTTGTATGTGCATTATGAAAACAAAAGACAAATAACTGTGTATGAGTGATTCACAATGCAGCAAATCAAGCACCTTAAAGCTACAGCTCTGCACAGGACACTGTACTCTTATAAATCTCAAGTGGGCTCACATTTTGCTGGACTCATTCTTTTCTTTTGTCAAGCCCTTCCTGTTTTTCTCTTTGCAGGAGGGTGAGATGTGGTTCAGCGAGGAGCTGTTTTTAGATCACAGGTCTCCCAGTATGAGACAGTTCCTACAAAGCGCCATTCATTTGCAGTTCTTCAAACAGGTACAGAGCCCTATATCGTGCAGCACACTGCCCCCTGCAGGACACACTCTGTAGTGTGACACAATGCTGCCACGCAATGCTGATTAAACCTATCACCCAACAATAAAACTCAAAAGCTGGTGTCTGTGGCAACATTCCCATGTGATGCACAGTGAACCTTTATTGATGTTTTTTACATCAACCACACTTGACAGTTTCTGCTGGAATTCTGTAATTGTTGTTTACCTTGGCTGATAGTTCCTTCTTTGCAAGTAAAGCTGGGAATGCAGTCTGTGTAAAATCAACTACGAAACAATTTAGTGGCAGAGTCTGTATGGTTCTCTTTTATGTCCTTATTCATGATTACCTGTATCGTGGTTGATTCTACATGATCCAATTTAAAGTTTTAGTAAATGCAGCTACTATTGAAAATGACATAAGGTGTTGGTCTTCAGTTCATTGATAGCCGCCTGGAGATTCTGAACAAAGGGAAGGAGCCAGATGATCTCTTTGAAGAGGAGATTCTACAGTGTGGAGCAACCACAGGTGTGCCTCTGTGTGTGTGTGTGTGTGTGTGTGTGTGTGTGTGTGTGTGTGTGTGTGTAAGCATGTGTGTCACAAACTTTTCTATCACTCATACATCTCTTCTTCTCCTCTATCTCTGTTTGCTTGTAG
The DNA here is from genome assembly GCA_900302535.1 of Neoniphon sammara. Lineage (NCBI taxonomy): Eukaryota > Metazoa > Chordata > Actinopteri > Holocentriformes > Holocentridae > Neoniphon > Neoniphon sammara. The sequence continues at coordinate 9,123 of OMKZ01016733.1, forward strand.
GCAGAAGCACGTCTTATCAACAGTTAGTTGGTAACCTGAAGGTAAGACTCATTTGATATTTAATTCTTTTGAAACACGGACAGTGGCATCTAGTTGAGAACTGGAAAACAGGGATGCATTTGTTCTTTTGACAGAAAGGGGGAGGAGCACTCATCCTCAATATGAAGTCCAGGGCAAACATGAAGGTAAGCACAGGCCAGGGTGTGTTTTTGCTCGATGCGCAGCAGGTGAGGTGAGGTTGTATTGGTGAATGCTGTCAGTATCCCAAAAGCAATACACTCATTAATCTTTTAAATCTCTCCCAGGCCAAAGGTCTCACCAAAATGGGCTTGAAAAACCTGCTCATACACAAGGTGGGTGCATGTTTTTGTGTGTATGTATGTGAATGGATGCAAATTCCGCCATGGCTGTAGTTGTTTTATATTTTTAGTTTTTTCTTGTGTATGTACATATATGTGTTGGTGCAGGACGACAGTGAAGCAAACACCCTTCAGAGAGGTGGATCAGTGTCGCACCGCCGTGCTCGGTCTGATTGCTTACAGAACCGTCTCCCAATCATGCAGCACTTTGGAATGGTGAGATCTGCCACAACGGCTCTGCTGACTTATCAAAAACGCCCCCATATCCCATTTCATATCATGTCCAGAAACTGCACATTTTAAGTATCTTATACAATTAGATCAGATGGAACTAACATCTAACCTCACCACTGCTTAATTTGCTTGTTCTGCTGTCCGATGCTGCTTGACTGTGCTATTCTGCATCTTCTGTCGCTCCATTTTCCAATGCTGTGTTGTGATTTACCGCCACTGTCACTTCTGTTTTGGGGGGCTGTTTTGTTTGCATGCCTGGCTTTGTTATGCTATGTTGCCTCATGTTAGTCTCGTCCCCGTCGGCCTGTTCACAAACACAGGGGTCCCAGAGAGGAGGAGAGCATGGAGGACGGCGCACATACCCGGGATGGGTGAGAAAAAGAGAGAGAGAGAATCACGGATATGGGGGAAGACTTGGGGAATTACAAACCTATGAAAGAAAAGAATGTGCAGCCTGAATTTCCTTGTTTGTGCCTCTCTGCGTATTTGCATCAGGGCCGTGCCCCGGCCTGTGGCTGAGGCTGACTCAGAGCTCCAGAAGGATGACGATGAAGAAGAGTCGCTGCTGTGTGACCCAGAGGAGATGGACCTGCTGGGGGAGATCTTTGACACACTCAGCTCCCGGAGCTCCCATGACCGTGGCTTGCTGTATGGCACACGCAGCCTGGACCTATTTGGACCTGACAGTCATGACTACATCACAAAGGTAACAGGGAGAGCCTGACGTAAACACACGCAAATATACCCATGCAAAGGTCATCTCTGGTTTTCACCGGCTGTGTTTGTGTTTTCCAGCGTAGCACAGCCACCCCGAGCCAGGAGAGTCTGTCTCTGTCCATAAGCGGCAGTGACAGCCTGCACAGCTGGAACCCGGAGGAAGGGCTGCAAACCAGTGACAAGGTATCAGAACTGGCAGAGGACTGTGATTGGCTGAGCCTGGATGCAAGTGTACCAGAAGAGGAGGGACCCGAGAGTTTGCTGGTGCCATGTGATGTGGAGGAACAAAGAAGTGGACTGAGAGAGCTTAGAGAGAAGGGAGAGGAAAAGGCGGAAATTGAGGAAGAAATTAACAAGAACAAAGGAGAGAACAAGCTAGATGAGAGAACAAACTATAAGGAAGTGAAGTTAGAGGAAGAGAAAAAGAAGGAAGATCAGGAAAATAAAGTGGGATTTGAAGAGGAGACTGTGAAACAGGTTGACAGGCAGGAGGATGAGGGAGAGAAAAGAGAAGAAGGAAATCAGAGAGATTTGGTTATTGTGATAAGTGACATAAAAGGAGGAGCAGATGAAATACAGAAAGATCTGCCGAAAGAAGAAGAGGGACAGGAGAACCAGGAGAGGGGAAAAGGTGCAGAAATGACAGGATCTTCACACAGGAGCAGACCGATGAATTTGTGTCCCCAGTCTGACTGTCATCCTAACAGTGTAGAGGTGGTGGACGAGCACCAGAGACAGGAGGAGACATCTAAGATGTCTCTTCCTGTCAAATCTCAGATAGGTCAGGAAAAAAGCGACGAACAAACAGGAACGATAGAGGAGCGAGAGGTGGGACAGACGCCCTGCCCTCCAAAAGTGCTGTCTGTGGTGGCTCGGTTCCAGTCACAGGCCATGAGGCAAGACCTCCAAACCAAGAGCTTGGCTGAACCTGGGAGACCTTGCAGCATGTTGCACAACTGTGACAAAGTGAAGCCGTATCCCCAAAATGACTCAAATGCTCCATCAGATGCGGACAGCCTTTCAGAGCCAACAGAGCAAGACGCACCTCTCATCAAAGTCTCTGAACTGAAGAAGCGATTTGAAGCTTGAGTTGTGGTCAACTGACTGGCAGGCGGCTTGTCTTGCCAACATTTTGCAAATATTTAAACGTTTAATTCTTTTTGTCAATTTTCCATGCTTTATCGGTGACTGGTGAAGTGTAGTTCATTTTTTCATGTTTTCCATTACACTGAGTAAACTGAAGTTTGTCATCTCAGACAAGTTGAGCCATTTGTCATCAATACCTGTATATGCTGTCAGTGTGTGTGAGTCTATCTCCATCAGCTTCTCCCCAACAAAAGAAACGATCATGATGTAATCATTCTGAGGGATGGATGGAATAAAATTTTAGGCAACTTTACACATAGGATCACAAGATTGAATCAATTCATACCATAACCATAGCTGAACCTGCTGGACCTTAAATAATGATAGCAGAGCCCCTTGTTGACTTCCAGAACACAAGAGAGAGACTGCAGCTTTAAAAGACTTGCATTACTACTTTAAAAATACCTTGTTCTATCACACATATACTGATTTGAGCATTTAATATGAAATCAAAGTTTTCAGAGCTTGACATCAAAGTGCATCACAGTCATCTTCAGTGTTTTTAAATCATACTGTTCATAATTCAAAATAGTATAATACATGTGGCTTTTACATAAATACACAGAGTAATTGTAAAAATATAGGTTACATACCTCTGTACAAATACAAAATATACTTCGGGTCATGTTCCTTATATGACAAAGTGAAAGAGAAAGAACATTTCAAATGTTGACTTCAAGACAGTGAGTATACCTTCAACAAACCTTTAAAAGTGACTTATTACCCCTTTTTTTCTCATCAAAGCATAACAACCGGTAGAACTGATATTCCAATCAGTCTAGATTCATTGTTAGCAAAAACAGCAGTGTGCAGACAGGCTTAAGGCCCAGAGTGTCTGAAGGCAACGGGTACAAAAGTGATGGAAAATATGAAAAACATAGTAACAGTAGCATCAGAATAAGGAGGTATCCATCGAAAGGGTTTACAAATACCATGTCTGGACTACGAAGTTAAGGTGTGTGCAGCATGAAGGTATGGATGGCCTGTCTATGCTTCATATGAGGCGCTCCTCCTTGGGCAGCGGTAGAGCCAGGCCGGGTTTCTCTGACCCTGCTGCCATCACCTGCTTCCTCTCCTCTGCGCTGGGCCGATATGTTCCCTCCATCCTTCTTTTTTTCCTGATCACACACAGCATCAGGACCAGGGCCAGGCTGAACAGGGACAGTGCCGCAGAGATGAACACTGACACTGTAGGTGGGAGTAACACCTGTATTGCCATGACAACCGGCTCTGGGGAGTAGAAACAGGTCAGGCTGTCAGAGGGCTCAGTAAAAATTTCACCTTCAGCTCAAACTACTGGTTGCCATATGCAGTATGTCCAACACGGACACCCAAATGAGATCACATGACAGTAAAGTTTCTGTTTCAATGAACTCACCTCCCTGAGAAATGCTAAGTATTGATCAGGTCTGTGTATGATCTTACATCTGGTCCAACACAGCACCTGGGAAAAAAGGATAGATCACAGTTTAGACAAACAGGTTTACTGTAGCTCTATGTGCCCAACTGTTTGTGATTACGTGCTCACCTAAAACAGAGACAAAACAAGAAACACTATGTATAACAGAAATTTTTCAGCAGCTTATGTAAATGGGGTAAGCAGCTCACCTTATACAAAGCGGGCAAAAAGAAGCACTGTGGAAATATTAGCCACAGTGAATCACTGTGCAAAAATTTTCTCTCTTACCTGTGAGAGTCACTATCACACACATCTAAGCTGAACAGGAAAAAAAATGACCCCTTATGACAGAGAACTGTAGTGATTCTATGACTGATTTTAGACACATTGTAGGTTTATACAGATACACCAAAACTACAGCCTCTTGCAGGAACATGAGCCTCAGAATATTATAGGCTAGTAAAACAGGATAGAAAAAAATATAGAAGATCACTATATTGTACTCTGTAGTATAGTGGTGGTAAGAGCACAAAAAGGGCTTCTCAAATAAGCTGATATTTTACTTAAGTGGAAATAAAAATCTACTTAAGTAAAAGGTAAATACTATCGCATTTACATTAAAGTAAAAGTTACCAAATTACTTTTTAGAAACAACAGCGTAGCCTAATTGTTAGATGCTATGCCACTCAAAAGGCTGATTATTTTAAATTATTTTAATTGGAAATTTGGGAATTACAAACCAACAGTAAAGGCTCTATAATTTGTCAGTTTTGTTCCAGTTTCTGATGTTTACAAGCGGCACACAAAACCCCCAAAACTTCTACTCTGTAATGGATGGGATTCAAACTGTATAGATAAGTAGGCCAAGAGCCACAACAGTAAAATTACTGACTTAAAAAATACTCAAAGAATTAGATCTAAAACAAAGTAAGCTTTTATTTAATTGAAGAAACTCATTTTCTAACTAAACGCAAACTGCAATAATACACAAATACTGACACACCCTGCATGTTTTACACGGCCACAGACGGATGCACGTCGCTGCATGGCGGAATGCCACAGATCCTGTTACACCTGTTTGACCGCTGCCCTCTTTCAAACGAGGTGACACCCCCGCTATGAAATGTGAAGTAAAACCTCCGTTGGTAGACCACTGAAGGTGATCCTGCAGACCCACAGCGACCTTTTCCTGAAGACTTTAACAGCTAATGCACAAGAATGAACCGCGCTCGGTTACATCTTCATGTTCATCAACTGCTGATAGTCGTTGTCTGTTTTCTGGGGGTTGTTCAATAAACAGCTACTTTAAACGGGACTTACCTGTCAGTGAGTCTCGCCGAGGTGACAGATGTCCTTTGTGGTAACCTGCTCTGATACAAAGCACGATGCTCTGAAAAACTGACAAAACTCATAGTCCATTCAGTGGTCGCTGTGATCAGGCATAGGTGTAACTATTTTCTTCCACTTCCACCGACCTGTCCATATGCAAATAAGCCATAGTCACATGGACGACCTGCACCAATCAGCAGCAATCTCTCTCTCTCTCTCTTTCTCTCTCTCTCTCTCTCTCTCTCTCTCTCTCTCTCTCTCTCTGCATATAAAATTTTAACCCTAACTCTGCCCAAAATATAGAATAATCATCAGTCCCTTTTCTTTCTCTTTCTTTCTTTCTTTCTTTCTTTCTTTCTTGCTTTCTTTCTTTCTTTTTTGCACAGAAGTAGTGAATGTTTAATTTCATGATGTCTAGCACTGCTGGACAAATGCAAATAGTCCATGAGCCTGATATCATGACACACACACAAGGTTAGGTTTAATAATTAGAGCGAAAAGGCCTTGAGTGAGCTTAGAAGGATCTGTTTGTTAGCTGGGAATCTTTGGTGTGACCTGCTATCAGGTTTACTAACCAAACAAACTTTGTTCGTGTCCAGATAGCTCAAGTCTTGCTGGTGTTAAACAAAGACACATTATGGCGGCTTTAGTCAATACCAGTTCTTATCAAGTTGGGCATTTAGGTCTAAAAGAAAAGAACAGTGAGTCTGCAATAACCGTGAATAAAATCCTAGAGTGGAGTGTCAAAGTGTTTGGTCAGTGTCCAGGAGGGTCAGACGGGCATTTATAAAGCAAAGCGCTTTGCTTTATAAATAAACTGGAGTTGATTTCACAGACCTTTTCATGATATTTAATAGCAGACTTGGTAAATGTGCAGAATTGTGCTATAAACAGTTGCATGGAATATGTTGGCATCTATTTCAGCCTGGCTGTATTTTTTTTTATCAGCTCACATTGTCTCATGTTTTCAATACATATGCTCTGGGGCCTCTGGCTGGGCCTCCAAGGCTGCAACCAACCACTTTTGCTCCAAATGAAGCATATTCAGATGCAGACTATAGGGTAGAAGAAATTTCTCAGAATGCTTTATGAAAATTGTCAAATTTGTTGGAATATCTTAGTTTAATGTAGATGCAACATAATGTAATTGGTTCTTTATGACAAACATTTCACAAAAATCGCTATTCACGATGTCAATAGAACCTTGTTTAAATGACGCTTTATTGGCGATAAATTCACCAATAAATTGGAGTTAAATTCCTCCTGAGGACGTAGGCCTAATGGGAAGCTGTTCTTGCCCAAAAGAGCAGCGGCCAACCAATGGTGTAACTTCATCAGTCAGTCAGTTAGTCTGCCTGTATGGCTGGCCCTGCCATTTGTGGTCCTGCCAAAAAAAATAAATAAATAAAACAAAAAAAAAGAGACAAACCTGAGACACAGGGAACAGATATAACTGTCTTGCCAGACCATTGACAGCATAAGGGAAAAGACTAGCATTAAACAATAGCATTTTACAAGTTGCATTTTGACACAAAAGAAATGTTAGTTATAATTTTAAAACCATTGATTAAACTAAAGAATAATCACTAGTCTTCCCTCTTCCCAGCCTGCTCATGCTCTTGCTCTCTTCCAATTACTCCCCTTTTGACTTAAATAGTTTTCATCATTATTGTTGGTTTAAAACTGAGCTCTGAGGAGTGAGCAGCAACAATGTGTTTTTTGTGCAGATTCTTTGAAGGCCATTTCCAATTGGGTCCTGGTTGGTCACCTCCACTATTCCCCCTGTAGGTGGCGCCCCAGTGTGCAAGTGTATGTGTGCAAGAGAGGGAGGGATTCAACAGAAGCTTTTGGGAAGAGGATGGACAACAGAGTCAGTGATGAGAAGTGGAGGTGCAGGGGGGATGGGTCAAGGTGTTTCGTGCCAAAGGGGAGAGAAGTGGACTAAAGGCAGGGATCTGGAGAGCCAGACACTACACTGACAGCAGACATGGGATCAGGCGGTAGGATGCGTAGGGCCCTGCTGCGGCTTTGCCTGGCCTCTCTGATCCTTTCTTCCATAATTTCTCTGGCTGATGGAGCTCCGCTGTAAGTAGACCTGCCTTACCTGCACATCTGTTCCTGAGCTTTTATTTATCGTCAGATCTGTCTTATGATCCAATCCAGGGATTAAGTCAATTTAGAGAGTGTATTGGAGTAAAATTGTGCTAATGGGATGTTGAAGATTGAGAGACTCTTGGTTGAATTCACTTGCATTGCACTTAGTCCTCACAGCAAAATACAAAGACATGCAGTAATTTGTTGTGTTACATAAGTCAAGGTAACTTCAAATAAAGACATTTAAGTTGGCCCAAATTTTGCTCGGAGTTTGCACAGAGAGGCATTATCAGATATGACAAACAGAATCCAGAGCAATGTTGAACCAGTGCTGGATCTTGGTCAAGATAATCAATAGATTAGTCATTATGTGCAAGGTCCATGCAGGTAAGGAGCAGCTGACCTTTATTCTTTTCTGTTTTTTTCCTCCATATGTACACTTTGATTAATTAACATAAAGGCCACTGTAAAACATTAAGGTGCAAATCATCAAATGCAAGTAATACTTAACAGTGATAACCCTTTTTTTATCAGTCTGTGCATATTTTCAAGTGTTCAATATTCTAAGAATGCATATCAAAATAAAAAAGATAAAAATGACTGGACTGATGCATGTTAATACATTGTGTAGCAGTGCATTTCCTTCTTTATGTGCTGTAGAATTCACCATCCCTCCCCCTGTTTCGCTCTCCTCCCCTGCCACCATTCTCCAGCCAGGTGATGTCTGCCCCAAACTTGTTGCGGGTAGGAACGGCAGAGAAGATCTTTGTGGAGTGTCAAGATTGCTCCGGCGCAGACATCATTGTTGAAATCATTGTGATGAACCATCCAACTAAATCCAAGAGGCTGGCCTCCAAAGTCGAGATCCTTACCAGTCAAAACAACTTCCAGGCACTCGGTGAAATCACGGTACTGCAGTCTGTAAATTCTGCAGTCTGTGATACTGTTAGCTGATGTTTTTACCACAGATAGAGTTGCAATGTATTTTGAGGACAGACTTTTCTGAGGCTGGTTATAGAGAGCAAATTTATGGGGCAAGTTTGGGGCAAAATTTGCCAATAATGATTATGAGGCTCTGGGTGATGGACAATACTGACCGACAAATTTGACAGTTGGAAATGGAAGAAATAACAGACACTGTTACACTCCCTCCTAACTTGATCTCATCTTTTCTGCTGAAAACGTAATACAGACACTTCACATTCATACTGTGTCTGTTATAAATTATGTAGTTAACAAAGAATAATTAGCCAGCAGTAAGATAGTGAGATTCACTGTATAAAAAGAATCACAGCTATTATTTCCTATTACCTGTTTACTATTTAGTAACAGTTGTAGTTACTATTGCAGTTTATATTAGATCAATAAATTAGTTATCCAGTATTTGCACTCACATTATCAAAAGGTTATCAAAAATATACATAAGTGAGTTTATTTAGTGAAACAGGTCACCTAACCAATTTTCCTTTCTCTGATTGGTTGATGTTTTTGTATTTCTAGCATAATAATAATTCAAAAGGTACTTTTGCCTGTTTGCTATTATCAACATTGATTTTGTTACAGTGACATAGCATCCCCAAGATAGCTAAATTTGGATTTGTTTAACTGTTACTAAACCTGTCTGGAGGTATGCATGGTGAAAAAGAAAAAAAAATCACCCATGTGAGACATGTCTTTCAGTACAGAAAATTTTATTTTAACGTATTTTATGCTCATTTTTAAAAACTATCCCATTCCTCCTGCATCTCTCAAGTCTCCCCATGTTGGTTTTAGCTCCCTGCTGCAGACTTTAACAGGAATTCTACCATCAAGCAGTATGTGTACCTGCAAGCTAAATTCCCTGATGAAGTGTTGGAGAAGGTGGTCTTGGTCTCCTTCCAGTCCGGCTACATCTTCATACAGACCGACAAAACCCTCTACACACCAAACACCAAAAGTGAGTCCATCCATCCATCAAACTACTAGCCTTTGAAAAATGTGACATCTTAATTCATTAAATTGCAATAAATTGTAATGTTAATTGTTTTTGCTAATATTTTTGAAGATATTATCTCACAAAAGAGAGACATTTTAGATGGTATATCATACTGCACACAGGGTTTTAGTGTTAAGTTTGTCACATGACTAAACTGGATACACCCCACCATCATCTTCAGTAACAATCTTATCTCGCTCTCTCTCCCCTTCTCTCTCACACACTCAGTCTGTTATAGGATGTTTGCTGTGATGCCCAGCATGGAGCCTGTTGAGAGGAATGATGATGGCCAAGATGATTCCATTACCATTGAGATTGAGGTATAGTATCTTTCAAAGGCAAAACACTGTATGATATTAAAAAACAGAGACTGAGTGGTAGAAATGGGTTACTTAGAGAGAGCAGAAAATATCAATGAAATTATAATTATGTGCAGAATAGCAGACTACATAGTTTAAAAACTGGAAAGTGCTCCCAAAGGCAATGCCACAGTCACAGCACTGCTGGCTGCTTTTATGTTTATTTAGTTTATATTACAATCAGGAACAAGCATCCTGTGGCATGAATGAAGTCTAATCTAACAGAAGATCTGTTCTTTCCCCCTAATCTATCTTTCCATTTGATTCTTTTGACTGTCTTTTTTGTGTGTGTGTGTGTGTGTGTGTGTGTGTGTGTGTGTGTGTGTGTGTGTGCTGTTTGTTTGTGACTGTAATCTCATAATTGTAGTTTGCGAGAGGGAAGGAAGGGTGAGGATTAGTACTCCTCTGTGTGTT